>CM042381.1:25148701-25163701 GCA_023634145.1 Thymallus thymallus
AGCCAAGCCAGCTCACAACACAATGCATACAGTCTCATGTCTCCCGTCTCCTACGCTATGTGTGCCATCTCTCTCAGATAAATCCTTGTTCTGGGTATTGAACCATAGCTGTGCCATAGCAATACATTTAGATGTTATTGTAAGACTATAAAGGCAGAACTTTCAGGGCTGTGTTTTCATCAAATGCATCAGTGGCGGCTTAGCTAGCTAATTCCCTAACGACATAACACTGTATTAGCAGCAGTGTGAGTAATTCCCTAACGACAGAACACTGTACTACCAGCAGTGTGAGTTCCAGTACAGTAGCTCTATGCATAGCGTTTGATTGGAATGCCTTGTGTTTGATCATCAGTAGTTTGCCGGTGTGGAGCGAGGCAGTAGATTTAGGCAATCCAGTGGGTTTGCACTCCGGCTCCGCGCATCTCTCCACTAATCTCCAGGGTGATACTACAGTGAATACTTTATTGATAGAGAATTGACTCTGGTCCTCTGAGGCTATGTTCATAATTGATACTGTTTGAAGTGGATCCCAGAGGCCTGGCTGTTCAAAGGGATGATGCTTTTTTGATCAATTACAATAAAGCACTATCTTTAAGAATCTTGACTACGCCAATACTGCCTTCCAGGCCCTTTTTATTTAGTAACGTTCCGCAGGCTACTGTCCACATAGAGAGTTATATATCGCATAGGAAGATGGTCAAGTTAAGGGCACTGAATATTAATATTGATACTATAGCCCTTGAGACTTATAGTTAGCCCTTGATGTTGATACCCTTTATAGCCTGTAAATAAATGTATTTACGTGTATCCACGTTTGTGTTTATCTCTTGTTTATATTGTGTGTTACACGTTTCTAGTTATGTGTAGTGTAGGCCTATTTGTGTGTGTATGTTTGATTCTATGTGTGTAAACTTGCACATAGCTGTCCAGAATTCGCTCAACATGTGCTTTTTTAGTAGCTTTTGAGGTTAGCCTGCTGCTCAGCCCTAGCTCCAATCCATCCAGCCCTGGCCCAGGGGGAGCCCTCTGGAGAGCAGCCTGATGGGGCTGAGGGGCTCTGGGCCTTTGGGCCTCTGGGTCATCCTCCTCCCCTCAATGCTTTGAGAGAGAGATAGAGGGTCGGAGATAGGGAGAGACTCACCCCTGCCCAGCCCAGCTTTCAGCCTCTTCCCCTCTCTTTCTCCACTCTTCCCACCTGTTCAATACCTCAGAAGGGCTTTCAAGTGCTCTTTGAAAAACCCCCAAATAGAAATCAGAGAGCGTGTTCTCCAGGCCCTCAATAGCAACGGCAACGCTAGCCCCCTCTCTGCTCCCATGATACCTCCCTCCCTCCCTCCATCCCTCCTCTCTGCTCTTTTATTTTTCACTCCATTTCCCTCTCTCCCTCTTCTATATATATTTTTTTAACATAAAGTGCACCTCCCTTCCACCTGAATGCACCCCCCCCCCCTCCCCCCCGCACCTCTTCCCCGTCTCCTCCTCGCTGAGTGCTTTGTCACCATAAACCAGCCCAGTGGTTCTAAGACAGCGAGTGGGAAGGAGGGAGCGAGAGAGAAAGAGGGAATAGAAAGAGACAGGGACACAGAGAGAAAGAAAGAGAGAGAGATAAAGAGAGGGAGAGAACAATAGAGAGATAAAGAGAGAGTACAGAAAGAGCCAGCTCTTATGTACAGTCTCAGCCCATGCTACTATACGGTTACAGTCAGACCAGAAGGAGAGGCCAGTACACCTTTTGTGTTGATATATAACAACACAATGAATAAATCATAGCAGGGAATTACCTCCGTCATTTTGGCTGTTGGGGGGGGAAATCAGAGACGAACTGGACTCTCTCTCCACTGGGAATAAATCTCTCCGCTGTGCTCGTTGTGCTACGCTGCCCGCCGGCCAAGCTGGATCTTGCCGGGCCCAGCCCAACGCTGTGCATCGATGCTCAACTTAAATAAAATATTGCTGTGGAGCCATAAAGATAATTAGTCTCGTCTCATCTCCTCTCTCCCTCGCAATTAAATGTGACCCCTTATGTTTTATGTATGCCTGAATAAACCCCTCGCACCCAGAAAATACATCGTCGACGGAATGAAAGGCAGGACTGTGTGTTGGAAAGTAATTACGACGTGATAGGACAATATCAACTTCAGGGAAGAATTACGACGTGATAGGACAATATCAACTTCAGGAAAGAGGGATGATATTGTTTGTGGCCTGGAGACTTGGCCATCAGACAGACACATGCACGCACGCACGCACGCACACTCACATTCACAAACACAGCGAGAGCCAATAGTCTCCTCCTCTCTCTCAGATGTCTTCACCAGTGTAAAGTGAAGGGCTTGGGAAAGCTGTAAATTGCGACATAAGACATAAGCCTCTGGCTTCTCATTTCAGCTCTACTCTCCACTCCCCGCCCAGGCTCTTTGATACCAAGACACATTATAATGTCACTCCCCACAGCGATGGTCTTATCTTCCTTGCTATAACACTATCTGAGAAAAGTAGGACAGGGTTAAAGTTTGGAGTAATCCTTTTTCTTTTATTATTTTCTGAAACATATGCCCACTGTCGTAACAAGGGAGAATCTAATTCTAGACGTATAATGGAAAGTTAATAGTGCTGTACTGATTGCATTGTGCCCAGGCCTGGGTTCTGTGTGGACAATAGTGGTTCTAATGACAGCTTTATCTGGTGCAGTGTTCCTACCAACCTAAAACCCATCATTATGTGATATGCCCGCAGAGCAGTGGGCATGTTGGGAACCAGCAAATGCCAGGGAAAGTAATAGCCTTTTACCATGTGTGTTTGGGTAAGGTGGGTACATCTGTCTGTACTGGGGTATTTGTGGCATGTGATTCATACCACTTGCCTACAGTACAAACAAACACAACACAAATACATATGCTACAAGGTTTATTTGCCTAGGATTGCTAAATTTGAACCCTCATTTTGCTCTCTGTCGAATTGCGAACTAAATTCATACTGCATTCTACACAGGTAGGGATCTATATCATTCATATAGAATAGAATGGTTAAAACTGGGTCATAGATTACATGGTCATATTTGTAGTTGCATTATGGACCTTTTTTTCATTGTAAATAATAATTTGTTCTTAATTGACTCGCTGGACAAATAAAGGTGAAATAAAACAAATAAATGGACAATGTCAATTAATATAAATTATGGAATTGATGCCGTAATGGGAGTATGGTGGTTCAGTAAGCTAAAAGTTAATGAGTTGGAATAGTGTTAATCTCTCCTTGTTTTATTGTAGTATACTGTTCCTCAGGGATAGTTATCTATTGTAATTTCTAATTGGACCCACAGCTGGGTTGACTATACTGACCTACCAAGCAAAAAGGCAGTAACTGCTCATAGCGTATTTTCACAGTAGCTTGGTTTCACAGTAACTTTATGCAGTTACTGCTAACATGACCCCCATTTTCTCCAAAACACAAAACAATAGAGACAGGATACTTGTCCACATCATTAAGCATGTATTTAATGTAGCAAAAATGACATTAACTCATTTTCAACCAAATTAGTAGTTACTGCCTTTTTGCTTGGTAGGGCAGTATAGTCCATGCTGTAAAATCCCACCTGTTATAGTCCTCCAATGAGAGAGGGGAATAGTCAGATTAAAGAAAGAGTCTGTTTGTCTACAACGTGTCTATGGTTTTGTTCAGCTTCCCAGCTGTTTCTCCCAGACATTGAAGTGTTGAGTGTCTCTTCTAGAGGGGTCAAGAGTACAGGGTGTCTCCCTGCAGAGCCTCTACAGTGCTGAAAGCTCTTCTCTAACCCAGTAGGACCACAGTACAGTAGAGAATAGCAGAGCAGAAGCATTTCTCAGCATCACCCAGCCGTGAAGAACCCAGCCGTGAGCAGCTGAAGGTCAGGTAGAAAGGAGGCAGCTCCACACACACACACACACACACACACACACACACACACACACACACACACACACACACACACACACACACACACACACAACCAAACACACACACACACACACACACACAGACACACACACATAGCAGCCCTCCATTAGCAGGGTTCACCCTGGGTTAGGGCTGCATGGGGACACGTGCGCCAGGGAGCCAGGGACCTTGTGGCATATGGAGCAGCCCCTAGCAGCCTGTGACAGAGCACTTAGTAGGACCAGGGCCGGGCCACAACAAGGGACCGCCCAGAGGCTGTGTCCCGGGGCATCACTGCCGGGTCGGGGGTGTTCATAACCCCCCTGACACCCTCCAACGCTATAGGGACACACTATAGTACATCTGCCTGAGCATCACTATAGTACATCTGCCTGAGCATCACTATAGTACATCTGCCTGAGCATCACCATAGTACATCTGCCTGAGCATCACTATAGTACATCTGCCTGAGCATCACTATAGTACATCTGCCTGAGCATCACTATAGTACATCTGCCTGTCTGTCTGAACATCACTATAGTACATCTGCATATTTGAACATCACTATAGTACATCTGTCTGTCTGAACATCACTATAGTGTATATGCCTGTCTGAACATCACTATAGTACATCTGTCTGTCTGAACATCACTATAGTACATATATGAATAACTGAACATCACTATAACACTATAACATCAACCATCAACATCATCATCATGATCTAGCATGTACATCTCTCTCTATTTCAGCGTTTCCCAAACTTGGTCCTCAGGACCCCAAGGGTTGCACGCTTTGGTTTTTTCCCTAACACTACACAGCTGATTCAAATGATCAAACCTGTGTAGTGCTAGGGCAAAAAACAAAACATGCACCCATTGGGGTCCCAAGGACTGAGTTTGGGAAACCCTGGTCTATTCAGTTGTATAATGAGTATATTTTGTTCAAATCAGGAAATACAAATGTACAGTGTATCTTCGGCTCCATCTCAGTTTGTTTCAGTTTTCTCATATTTTTCTCTGAGAGAAGCGTTTAGCTAGGAATGCTCAGTAAAACTGTTGAAACTCCCTCCGTGTCCCAATGTGCACATGCATATTTTATGACTTCGTTAAGCTGTCATTCCTCTGCGTTATTAATAATATGGGAAGAGATTTGCAAATAGTTAAAAGAGTATGTTGGGATGTTGGGAAAATGAACAGTGTTGTGTATTAGGGATACAATGTATAAATGGATACCCAAACCAATTCTTGCCTCAGGACTTTATCCTCTCTAAATGTTGTGGGCAAAGTTAGCTTCACCTATCAAAGTTCCATTATTTTGTCTTTCTTTCGTGTATCCTCAGACAATATATTCTGCAAATGTACTTGACAAAGTTAGCTTCGCTCAAAGTTATATGTTTGTTCTTTCTCTTTCACATTGTTTTCCCTTCCAGTGGGTGGATAGGCCACAGTAAGGGTTTATTACAGTATCACTATGTCTGATCCACCATGTTTCTAGACACCTTAGTGCTAAAGCCATCTTCATTACAGTGCACTGGGCTGTCTGAGTGACGGGTTTAGATGAATCTCTCTCTCTCTCTCTCTCTCTCTCTCTCTCTCTCTCTCTCTCTCTCTCTCTCTCTCTCTCTCTCTCTCTCTCCCTCTCTCTCTCTTTCTCTCTCTCTCTCGTTCTCGTTCTCGTTCTCTCTCTCTCTCTCTCTCTCTCTCTCTCTCTCTCTCTCTCTCTCTCTCTCTCTCTCTCTCTCTCTCTCTCTCTCTCTCTCTCTCACACTCACACTCTCTCTCTCTCTCTCTCCCTCTCTCTCTCTCTCTCTCAGCAGCTAGCTAACCCCTAGGGCCCCCTTATCTTTCAGTGGTGGAGAGAAAGCAGGGCCAATAAGACATGATGATGTTAGACTGGTCTCAGAAGCCCTTCAGTGAAGATCTGACATAGACCCTGTTCAGTACGGTACAGTTCAGTCAGTGATTAGCAGGTAGTTCAGTTCAACTCACTGTTGTGTTGGTTTAAAAATAGGAACTTAGGTCACCACACGTGTTGTTCCTGATTCAACGTGAGAACTACATGTTTACATAGCTTGTTTAAGTATTAAGAGGTCATTTAGTGATTATTGTGGTACATATTAGTGTAACTTCTCAGGTTTTGATATGATTGTGAGATCGATTTGTCATGGAACCCAAAAGGGATCTACCTGTAACCTAAAGGGTTCTACCTAGATCCAAAAAAGGTTCTTTAAAGGGTTATCCTATTCAGACAGCTGAAGAACCCTTTAAGGTTCTAGATGGCACCTTTTTGTGTGGGGGCATCTGAACACACACAAGCACACACAGTGTCACTCTGCGTCCGTGTGATGTAATGGACCGTTTAGCAAACCACCTCTGTACGGCTTTCTAAGTATGTTTTGAGATGATCAGACAGGAATGGGAGACATTGTTATCGTTCTAAACCTGCCCACTATCCTTCCAGCCCTGTGGCCTGGTCTGTGATGGCCTGTCCGCTTCTGTTCATATGCATGCCCACAATCCATCTCCCTAGAAAATAACTAGGAGAAAAAAGTGACGTCCTACTTTCCTTAAAATATAATGCTATCTAAAAACAAACTGGATAAACAATAAAAAAAGTAAGGGGAAAAACGACTTATATACCCTCCCTTCACATGATGGAGGTCTTGGTCAAGGTTGTACTGCACTAAAAGGATGTATACTGGAGTTGAATTAATGTGTTTTGATCTCTGCTGTGACACACTTTCAAGGGGAAAATGGCGTTTGTGGCATCGAGCTAGGCTAGGGAGTCTCAGGAGTATTTTGGTGTAAAGAGGTTATCGCGTGTGTGTGTTTGATTGGATCATGCTAGATTGGCCAGTTTAGAGCTGACTGATGTCGCGTATCGAGGGTCGCATCGCTGAGTGCCCATCAAGCAGCTTCAAGTCAATAAGCTGCCGTCACCTCTCCTTGGCTGCTTAGAGTGATGCGCCATGGGAGAGGCGGCAGAGGCCTAAACCACATTTCCCCTGTCCTCACCTGACAGCACAGCTCTACCGGGAAGACATCTACCGGGAATCAGCTGCTCCTGTCTTCACTTCACACTCCAAACAATAGAACCCAGACGTCTAATATTGACAGGCTCTAAACCTGCACTTTTTAAAGTGTATTATCCTCTCATTTTGATGTGATTGAGAGGCCGCCTCTAGAGTGGGTTCTATTGAGGCAGTCTATATCTGCTCCATTGGTGCTGTGGTGAATTTCCTTTATCCTTTAGTCCAACAGCTGAGTTTCTCTTGCAGTATAAGAGGAATGGCTTGTGACTGACAGGGACTAACAGCATTTCACAACAAACAAACAGTGTTTCTCCCAGCTCTGGTACACAATCTTCAAGTGCACAATGGAGGGAATACAACCTGGAACCCAGAGGCCTGCGCTCAGCAGAATCTACTGTAGCCGTCGCTGAAGTTTCAACGATGGGCCTGTCTGTCTGACAACAACTACTATAGGATTGAATCCAGGGACACAGAAAGGATTTATTAGCAATTCAAATTAGTCCAAACGGTCCAGTCCTGTGTGTCTGTACTCTGTACTGAGACAGAAGTGATGAGTGGACTTTTCTTTTACAAGGAAGGGATACATACTGTACATTGGGGTGTAGTCTGAGGGATACACACATTGGCTAGTGTATGCATAGATTTGGCAGTACTTTGGAGACCGTGAGTCAATACTGTAAAGAAAAACAAAACATGGATCCATTTTTTATACTTCTCTCTCTGGAATGGCTTTTGAACATTTCCTCTTCAGGTTAGACATGGTGAAATGCTGTATCTGTCGCTCTGCGGTACACAACACCCCCCCTTCTCTCTCTCTCTCTCTCTCTCTCTCTCGCTCTCTAGCTCTCTCTTTCTCGCTCTCTTTTTCTCTCTCTTTCTCTATCTCGCTCTCACTCTCGCTCTCGCTCTCTCTCTCTCTCTCTCTCTCTCTCTCTCTCTCTCTCTCTCTCTCTCTCTCCATATATATATATATATATATACTTATATATCTCTCTCTCGCGCTCTCGCCCTCTCTCGCTCTCTCTCGCTCTCTCTCGCTCTCTCTCTCTCACTCTCTCTCGCTCCCTCACTCTCTCGCTCTCTCTTTTTAATTCTCCATCTATCTCTCTCTCTCTCTCTTTCTCTTTCCTCTTTGGGTACTCTCCCTCCATCAAACTTGACTTCTGTCTGTTACTGTGCCAGAGTCTTCCTCTCTTCCTCCTCTTCCTCCCTCCCGCCATCCCTCCTCTACCCCTGTGCCACATCTGTGGGATAAAAGGTGGATTTTGCATTTCTTTTGGACAGTTCTCCTCCTTTAGCCCTGGTAGTCCGTCAAAGAGAGGGAAGAGAAGGGGAAGAGGAAGGAGAGAGGAACAAACGGTTGGCTTGCTGTGACAGTGATAGCAGACGGTCAGTCTTGGCTCTTGATGTTGTTTCAGCTCTTTGTTGTTGTTCCTGTTCTGCTCAGGGACCACGGCTGTAAGGTACTAACTACTGCTTAGCATCTTAACAGGCTTACACAACTCCATGTTTTATAGAGAAATGCCAGCAGGAACTGTAAAATCCCATTTAAACACATCAAAATACATAGAGTATTTATAGGGCCAATGAACGTTCAGACAAAATACAGTATATAACGTTTTTTTTTGGCACAAGCTTAGCTATGACTGTAATGTAGCCTTTTTTAAAGGGAGTTCAACTCAACTTAACGTTGTAAGTGAACATAAAAACTACAGAATGTACACCAGGATGACTTTCATTCCTTTACATGGTCATAAAGGGTTATTTATTGCAATAGGCAGTAACATGTTCAGTTGGAACTCTCCAATGTGTTAACAGGCTAGCTACATGCCCAGATACATGATCCTTTAAGGGGTTAATTATCTTCCCTTAGGTCATAGCTCTCCTCTTGGCTGCACGTTTTAAAACTGTATTAATTCCCAATATGCTATAAGCACGTCCATTGACTGACTGTAGATTGTATTGATTGTATAATTGCCTTCAGCATTATGATTGTCATGCTGTATATAAGGATTGGAGACAAGCGCAGGACTACGTTGGGGATCTACTCCACAGCTGCCTACAGTATGTATGGGTCTCTCTCTCTCTCTCTCTCTCTCTCTCTCTCTCTCTCTCTCTCTCTCTCTCTCTCTCTCTCTCTCTCTCTCTCTCTTTCTCTCTCTCTAACTCTCTCTATTTCTCTCTCTCTCTCTCTCTCTCTCTCTCTCTCTCTCTCTCTCTCTCTCTCACTCTCTCTCTCTCCCCCTCTCTCTCTTTCTCTCTCTCTCTCTCTCTTTCTCTCAGTTCCCATATAGTAAGGTTCAACACGGTGGGGCTTCATTCTCATTCTTATTCTATAGCCTCCTTCCCATGAGCTATAGGGTCAGACTGGGGTTGGTGTTTATATGGATGTGTTAAGATGTTAGGCCTTAGTTCTGGTGCTGGACCATGAAATCTCTTTCCGCTGTAGGCTTTGGGTCTCTGTACTATCATAGAAAGAACGGGTCTGATGTGTGTTTTGTATCTATTCTGTAGACCTTTCAGCTCTCTAAAACAGCAGTCTTCTGGACAACTAACTGAACAGGGTGATGATCCTCTGTTCCATTCTTGTTCACTTGACCTGACTAGGAAAATCTCCAGGCCCTAATTTAAGACTATAACTAGAGTGTTTCTTGGTGTGCCTGTTTGAGGTTGTTGGCAGTTAGTGGACCGAGTGTTGAAGGATTAAGACTGACTACTCAGTGGTCAGACTGACACCACCCTGTGGTAGAAGATGCCACTGCAGCTGCTTGCATCCTTCACATTCATGCACACACACGCACGCACGCACACACGCACGCACGCACACACACACACACACACACACACACACACACACACACACACACGCTGTGCCCACAGTTTGTGCCAGCTGAGAGTTTTTCCATCGTAGTCCATCAAAGTATGATATTAATCACAGTTCTATCCATAACATTTTCTGGTGGCAGCCTGCCGAAGACGGGTCAGGCTGAGAGTTCACCTTGCAAGGCCAGGACTCAACAGTGTTTCTTGACAGGCAGCTGGCAGGCAGGAGGGCAGGCATGAGCACAGGCAGGCATCATCTACTGTCTGCCCGCTACAAACTGCACCCAAATAGTCCTGTTTGACTGGGCGCCAGGGCCCTCTGGAGCTCTGGCCTCCAGGTTACTGCAATGGATCACAAGGGCTTCAGTACATTTGCCTTCACGTGTATTTATGTGGTGGAACCTAACAGTGTTCTCTTCCTCTTCTTATTTTCAAGTTTAGTAGTTTGATGTTCCTGGGCTGTCACCAGTATACGACTTGCAGGTAAAGGGTTATAAATGCAGTGAAAACATTGGACTTGTCAAGAGAGCTTGTGTGATAAAAGAAGGTAAGTTGTGTGATTGGAATGTTTTACTGGCCGACCCTTTATGACATGTCTGTGAAAAGGTGGTCGCTGCTACAGTACAACTCAGCTCATGTTTTTGATTTCAGAAACCAGGTATCTTGGGTTTCACTGAAAAGCTTTAACAGTAAATACTTGGTTTTGTAAAAAGTAACAAAATGTGTTCGGCTTTTTACACTCAAGACCAGATAACTATAATGGACACACAAATATTAAGGCCATGTGTACTGTATATTACATGAAATGTGAGCACATTCTTCTCTCTTGTCTGTTTTTGATTGTTCTCTCAATACTTCCAGGGTTAGTCCATGTGTTCTCTCTCTGTCAATCTGAATAAACCTCTACTTCCCAGGGATGACTGGAGAGAGAGAGAGAGAGAGAGAGAGGGCTGACAATGGATGTATCGGACTGTCGGCTGTCGGCAATGTTTGTGATCTGATCTGAGGCGCCGCTTGTGTCAGAGGTTAAGTTCCAGGCGGCAGGCTCTTCATAGCGGGGCCTTAGTACCTGTTGCTCCTCAGGGGGCTTCCCGCCTCACCCCTCCATCCCTCCTCCGCTCCCAGACTCGCCCCTCCAACACTCCCAGCTTACCCCCCAACCCCCGCCCCCTCCCTGACTCGACCACTCCACCCACCCCACCTGGCTCACCTCCTACCCCAGACCCTACATCCCTCCTATGCCCCCACAGCTCGCCCCTCCACCACACCCCAGGTTGCCCCTGGCTTGCACCTCTAATCAGTATTCAGCCCACTACCTCAGTCCTCTCATCCCTCTCATCACAAACCCTCCTGGATTTATTTTCATACTATGGGGGTATGATAGCCACTTAATAATTCATATTTAGAGTGTATACCCGTGCACTGACAAATTCTGATTAATCCTGGCTTCCAGTAGCTTGGTTGGTTCGCAGCATTCTCTTCTTGCATAATTTAAGCCTGATGGTTGTGCTTTTGTGGCTTGGTTGAGCTTGATTCCTCGCACCCTTTGGAGTTCGGTTATTCAGTTGAGCCGCTTCCATTTTGTTGGTTGGAAAGTTTGGAATGGGAGGACGGATGGGAGGATGGGCCGGCAGACAAGGTCTTTCTTCTCTCAAACAATATGCCACTTTAAAGCATTTGAACAGATTCCCAGATGCCAGAATGTACCTATAAAGTTTAAAGAGAAACAAGAACACAGGCAGAAGCCAGCTCTGATCTGACCCATGACTGTTGACCGGGGAGAACAGACTGATCCAGCCAGCTAGCCAGCCAGCTCCCATTTTCAGATGTAGCTGTGTGTGAGATTAGAGAGAAATGTTTTGTGAAGGTGTTTGCGTGTGAAGTTGTTTGCGTGTGTGTATGTGTGAGAAGCAGCCTGAGTAGCTGAATTGTTTCTATTCTTAACCATTACAAGCCTTACATGGACAAATCAACACGGGATAGATCACAGAAACTTTGTCTTTACTTGTCACAACACCAAACATCATTCCTCTGGCTACTCAGATCATGCTGGAACATTGTGGGCCTAATAGGAGAACTGGGTCTTGGCATGCTGAGACCCAATAGGAAAGCAGGCTGTTAACATTCTCTAATCCAATGAGAGAATAGGGTGTAGATGGGCTCCAGGCCAATGTCTTTGTTGCATGTGGTGTCCAGATTGATGTCATGGTTTTAACCTGTGTGAACAACATGGATAGGTCACACATAATTTACTTACATGGAAAGGCTATTTGAGATCGTTCCTTTTAGTGTTTTATGTAGTTTAGACTTTCAGATGATTATTTACTTGTGTGTGTGTGTGTGTGTGTGTGTGTGTGTGTGTGTGTGTGTGTGTGTGTGTGTGTGTGTGTGTGTGTGTGTGTGTGTGTGTGTGTGTGTGTGTGTGTGTGTGTGTGTGTGTGTGTGTGTGTGTGTGTGTGTGTGTGTGTGTGTG
Source organism: Thymallus thymallus (assembly GCA_023634145.1). NCBI lineage: Eukaryota > Metazoa > Chordata > Actinopteri > Salmoniformes > Salmonidae > Thymallus > Thymallus thymallus. The sequence goes on from CM042381.1 coordinate 25,160,947, forward strand.
TGTGTGTGTGTGTGTGTGTGTGTGTGTGTGCAGTCTTTGTGAACCCAGGCTATTTCTCCTGTTAGTTTTGATTTCATGTTGCAATTTGTGGTGATCTGAACTAAACAAATCTAAATGATGTGGTGGTATATAGCCGTTTGCCTTTTCTCTTTAAGTTATTTTTGGAGTTCCACTTGTCAGGAGGAAGATAAATAAATGGGCATGCTCAGCAATGCTCAGAGCAACACACCACAGAGGAAGATAAATAAATGGGCGGGTTCAGAAATGCTCAGAGCAACACACCACAGAGGAAGATAAATAAATGGGCAGGTTTAGCAAGGCTCAGAGCAACACACCACAGAGGAAGATAAATAAATGGGCGGGTTCAGAAATGCTCAGAGCAACACACCACAGAGGAAGATAAATAAATGGGCGGGTTCAGAAATGCTCAGAGCAACACACCACAGAGGAAGATAAATAAATGGGCAGGTTTAGCAAGGCTCAGAGCAACACACCACAGAGGAAGATAAATAAATGTGAGGGTTCTGCAATGCTCAGAGCAACACACCACAGAGGAAGATGTGACCTAGCAGCCTACATAGGCTGCCTCCATCTCACTGTTATGGAAATAATGTGTGTGTCTGTGTGTGTCCTAGCCTGTACTGTACCTTTACAGCTTCACCACCAGACAGGAGCACTATCCAAACAGGGGAGTGTCATGACACTAGCCCTTTCAGTGAATCGACTAGGCAGAGATGTGAGGGGGGGCGGGGAGGGGGGTTAGGGAATGGGGGGGGGGGGGGGGGGGGGGGGTGGGGGGGGCGGGTGCAGGGGAGCGGAGTGGGGGGGGGCAGTTTTATGACTTTATGACAGGTCATAAACTCCTGGCTGAGTCTCTCTCTCTCTCTGGACATGCAGAAAGAGAGAGTCAGAGGATGCCTCTTAGTAGAATAATGGATCTCTCCCGCCAAAAAGTCCTACATCCCAGTATTGGAGAATTAAACCATATTCCTATTTTAGAGAATGTGGAAACGGTCGGTTGAGAATTCTCAATTCTGTTTCCTCAGGAAAGACGGTATAACCAAATGTTGTAAAACTTATATGATTAAATATGAAACTATTTGTGAGAAGATGAAATGTGATTTTAGTCTTCTCAATGAGAGAATTGTTTTCATAACTATGCTTATGCTCAATCAGTAACCTCGCCCACAGGAGCACAGACATTGGAGCAACTCGAGGGAACACCCCTTTTGCCCAAGTGCTTATAAAGGACTCCTAACTAAATTTACATGAGACCAGATAACGTGGAGGTGCTAGTCCCAACGTTAAAATTGTGAATTTCCACTAGACTAAGTAGGCGTCACGAACGCTTGGACAATAGACCAGTACATTGCTGGGTAACTATTGGCTTGTAAAATGGTTCTAGCCCTCTGAAACTCTCGAGTGAAGAAGATGGGAGACTACACAGGAACATTCAGTCTGCAGCTGTTAAGTACTGTTTAACCTAGTAAACTCGACCGAGGACCACTGTGTGTGTACCTTTGAAGGATTCAGTCTAACGAAGACGTGAGGAGAACAAACTCTCACCACTGGGTGACACTTTGATGTATCCATTTTGAACGAACACTTCCAGAACTAAGAGCCGTTCCACTCCACAGACTGATCGGGCGTTAACAGAGCGAGACGACGAAGGCATAAGCGTAAATATGTGTTACATTTCTAAATCCGAATGAGTGGTTGTTAGGGTGCTAAATATCCGTATTTACGATGAGCATAGTATTCAACTGTATGTACGAGTTGAATTCCTTTGTCTCTCCTCCTCCCGCCCTTTCTTTCCCGAACCCCCTTCCTGTGTGTAATCAGCCGTCATATCGGGTTAGTCCACTAGGGACTTTTCATGACATGATTAGTAGTCAATGTACAATCTATTCTGTGTATGTATGTAATTCTGTGTGATTATTTAGATAGTTAGTAAATAAATAATTAAGCCAATTTGTGTATCGCTGATTCATCATGTAGACTAGGGTTTTGTGCAGATAGAATTTAAGACGTTCAGATGAGACTGATAGAAGGTAACAATTAATTAATGACTGATTGATGACTGAAATGTTAGAGATCTTTATTACCTGTAAGAGTTCATTCAGAAAACGGAACTCTTTAAACCTTTCCGTAGTGCCCCAAGGTTATTAATGAGTTAATTGTTGCATGATTTAATTCAATCACATAACCAATTAAACATTAGGAAATCGATTTGATAAAAAAGCATGTCATCACATTATTGATATAGTCAAGACATGACAGGAGGAAATAGCTGCTGCACCACCACATTAACCAGAGGAGGAAACGTTGATGATGATTAGTCACTCTGCTATAATGTGTGTCTCTGCTTACATACTTCCTGGTTACAGAGTGGAGAGGCGGACTGTAGGCCCTAGTTACCTCTAGGCAGGGCAGTCTGTGGAAGAGCTTAATTCTACCTTTACGCTGTGTGACTCATTCAGTTTAAATAAAGACAGGTGCCATTTTAGTTTAGTCCTGGTAGTGTTGTTCTGAAACCTGTATTACTCCCTGAGGACTGTGACACTTGTAGAGTTTTTATGTATGGAAATGTAATTTCACCAAGCATACACTGTCCTCTCTCTCCACACAGATGTGTCCTGTAAAGGATTTAATATAGCACATTACATGGAGAGGAGAAAATCATATGAAGATATTACAGGTATAGGTACAGAATAGGATTACATGATGAAGTTTCCCACCTGCCGGGTGGGAAACT
>CM042381.1:25168701-25246201 GCA_023634145.1 Thymallus thymallus
GTGATAGCTTGGATAGAAGCTTCCTGATTCATTTTCTAGAGCACAGAGACATTCTGCAAACAGATAGATAGATAGATAGATAGATAGATAGATAGATAGATAGATAGATAGATAGATAGATAGATAGATAGATAGATAGATAGATAGATAGATAGATAGATAGATAGATAGATAGATAGATAGATAGATAGATAGATAGATAGATTTTTTTGGAGAGAGACAGAGACAGAAACAGAGACCTAGGATGAGACCCAGGACAGCAACACAATTAGACCCAACCAAATCATAAGAAAACAGAAAAATAATTACTTGACACATTGGAAAAGATTTACACTAGAATGCTATTTGGCCCTGAACAAAGAATACACAGTGACAGAATACCTGACCACTGTGACTGATCCAAAATTAAGGAAAGCTTTGCCTATGTAGCGACTCAGTGAGCATAGCCTTGCTATTGAGAGAGGCTGCCGTAGGCAGACCTGGCTCTCAAGAGAAGACAGGCTATGTGCACACTGGCCACAAAATTTGGTGGAAACTGGGCTGCACTTCCTAACCTCCTGCCAAATGTATCACCATATTAGAGACACATATTTCCTTCAGTTTACACAGACCCACAAAGAATTAGAAAACAAATTCAATTTTGATAAACTCCCATATCTATTAGATGAAATACCACAGTGTGCAATCACAGCATCAAGATTTGTGACCTGTTGACACAAGAAAAGGTTGTATTTACAAACACCATTGTAAATACAACCCATATGTATGTCTATTTATTTGCCTTTTTACTTTGTAACTATTTGCACATCGTTACAACACTCTATACAGCCATAAAATGAAATGTCTCTATTCCTTTGAAACTTTTGTGAGCGTAATGTTTACTGTTCATTTTATATTGTTTACTTCACTTTTGTCAATTATCTATTTCACTTGCTTTGGCAACGTAAACATATGTTTCCCATGCCAATAAAGCCCTTTGAATTGAATTGAGAGAGAGAGAGGGAGAGAGAGAAAGAGAGAAAGAGAGAGAGAGAGAGAGAGAGAGAGAGTGAGAGAGAGAGAGAGAATGAATTACAACACAGTCAAAACAAAACTACATTACTTATTGGGAAGCACAAGAACAAAGCAAAATGCAGTGTTATTTGGCCCTAGATCGACAGTACACCGTGGCAAACTATTTGACCATGGTTACTGATCAAAACCTTAGAAAAACCTTGACAAAGTACAGGCTCAGTGAGCACAGCCTTGCCATTGAGAAGGGTAGACACAGGAAAACCTGGCTCCCTGTAGAGGAAAGGCTGTGCAACCACTGCACCACAGCAGAACCTGAGACAGAGCTGCATTTCCTGATAAAATGTCAAAAATCTAAAACAATTAGAGAGTGTCATTTACCCAAATCTGAAACCCTTATTCAAGGTTTCAAAGACCTCTGGAGGATAGGCTACCCGTCTTGTTGGGGGAGGAACAGAGAGCTGTGGGTTGGCAGCGCACTACATTGCTGCCTGATGTAAGATGAGGGACAGTGTCTGACAGACTGACCAACCTGCTTATTGTTATTGTTCAATGTATGATTATTTTAAACCTTGGTTATTGTTGTTACTGTTGTCTCGTTTACAATATTGATTATTATTATTAATTAGGTTCACATTGTAAATCTCCAAAGTAAGCTTTGGCAATATGTACATTATTACGTTGTGCCAAAATAGCAAATTGAATTGAATTGAAAATTGAATTGAGAGACAGAGAGAGAGAGAGAGAGAGAGAGAGAGAGAGAGAGAGAGAGAGAGAGAGAGAGAGAGAAGGGTAGACAGAGAGAGAGAGAGAGAGAGAGAGAGACAGAGAGAGAGAGAGAGAGAGGGAGAGAGAGAGAGAGAGAGAGAGAGAGACATTCTCTACCCATAGACTCCATCCTATCATCCTCTGTCCCCAGTCAACCTCAACATCCCCACAAGATGAGATATCTTTACTACTACTGTCACCTGCGCAATATAACACTACCTCCCTCAATTCTGTATTCATGAGAGAGAAAATATAATTTTCAAAAAAGGTTGTTTTGAATTGCAAATGTGATCAAAATGAGCCCTTGCAGAGCAACGTGGGGGAGTAGAGTAGGCCAGGACACTGCCTGGCGCTTATCCCTGTCCCTATATAAGCCTAGTGAAGGTAGGGAGACTGGCTTGTCGCTTCTTCCCTGCCTGCCTACCACACTCTGACATACGTGCCCAAATTGTCATGGCATAATTATGTAACCTAAAACCCTCCAGGTTATTCAAATGCAGACGGGAAGTGTCATCTCTAGTGTGCCTGAGATGGGAGACATGTCACACTGGGTCCCCTCTCTCTCCCCTTCTCCCTCTCTCCCTCTCTCTCATCCTTTCCTCCCCCTCCGCCGTGGCCTAATCCAGAGGCGTAGCGTCATCCCCACAGCGTCTGTGTTACCTTTGATGGGCCGGATTAAAGAAAATCTCCATTGCTTTGGTGGATTTCAAACAGGGCCTGAACAATGATGCCAGCCAGGGGAGAGGTAATGAGGCCTGTGTTGCTCTGCTGCTGATGGACTGACTGACTGACTGACTGGTAACAACTCCACAGAGTGACTTTAAATCAACCTGATTAAAGAGAAAGAGAGGGCGATATATTCCCCTCCTCCTCTCTCTTTCTACTCTCTCTCTCTCTCTCTCTCTCCCTCTCTGTGTTGCATGCTGGGAGTTTGAGTTTGGGGTGTGGGGTGTTTGGGAGGTGGCTGTTTGGTGAGAGGGCCTGTTTGTTTCCTTTCTTTCGGTTTTGATTTGTTTTTTGCATGATTTCTAGTTTTTCTTTTCCATAAATTTAAGTTTTCTTAATTCTTTATACCAATTAAGTGGGTAGTTTTTGGAGGAGAAGGGGGACGTTTGATTGGGTCCTGACGGTATGGCGGCCGCTATGGCTTCTTTGCCAGCCGGGGAGGAGGCAATGTCTCTTAGGCACGGTTTCAGGTGTGGATGGAGTGAGAGTTGAGGAGGTGTTGCTGGCTGTCGGCAAACAGGTAGGTGCTGAACACATTCACTCGGCGTCTAGAATGAACAAAGCGGTTCATGAAGATGTGTTCATGAAGATGCGGGGACGGGCTATGGAGTTTTATTCTGATTTGTATAGGGCAGGACAGTGTGATCCTGCATGTTCCCAGGTATTGCTTACGGACCTTCCCACACTGTCGCAGTCACAGAGGAATGACATGGACGTTCCTCTGACATTGAGCGAACTCGAGACTGCTGTCACCCAGATGAACTCCGGCCGCGCCCCGGGAGCGGATGGATTGCCAATTGAATTTTGTAAGAAATTCTGGAGCCTCATTGGTCGAGATTTGTGTTGTGACTTGCATGAGTGTGTCGGGGTTGGGGTGTTGCCATTGAGCTGGCGTAGGTCAGTTTTGACTCTCCTCCCAAAAAAAGGGGACTTGAGCGACCTGAAGAACTGGCTTTGCTTTGCGCGGACTATAAGTTATTTGCCAAGGTCCTCGCTAATCGGCTTAAACCCCACCTGGACTCCATTGTACATGCAGACCAAACTTACTGTGTGCCAGGTCGTACCATCACAGACAATCTGTTTTTGATCAGGGACATTAAAGTGTTCGAATGTGACCTTTGGACTAGTTTCTTTAGACCAGGAAAAGGCATTTGACAGGGTGGATCATGTATATTTGTTTAAGGTATTGTCTGTTTTTGGTTTTGGGGATGACTTTGTGTCCTGGGTTAAAATGTTGTATGCTGGGGCTTCTTGTCTGGTGAAGATGGGGGCGGGGACTCAGTAGGCCAGTCTGGGTGGGGAGGGGCATACGTCAGGAATGTCCTCTATCTAGGCAGCTGTATACCCTCGCGATTGAGCCCTTTTTGGGTTTGTAACTGCAGGGGGTGGACTTGCCAGGCAGGGGGCTGAGGGCGGGTTTAGCGGTGTCTGCCTATGCTGATGATGTCTCAGTCCTGTTAAAGGATGACCGGGATGTCCTGGCACTAGAGTTGTGTTTAAAGGTGTATGAGGGTGCGTCATCTGCCAGGGTAAACTGGGGAAAGAGTGAGGCATTGCTATGTGGGGTATGGGGGGACAGGGTGCCTTCTAGGCTTCCTGGGGGATTGAAATGGGGCAGTGAGAGGCTTTGGATTCTAGGGGTGTTTCTGGGATTGGAGGGTTGGGTCACAAAGAACTGGGAGGGGGTGGCTCAAGCGGTGGTGTCTAGGCTGACGAGGTGAAGGTGACTCCTCTCCCAGGTGTCGTACAGAGGAAGGGTGCTGATCATCAACAACCTGGTGGCATCCTCCCTATGGCACAAAGTTGCTGTTCTTAACCCCCTGCCGGGCTGCTGGCCGACTAACAGCGTAGGCTGGTGGACTTCTTCTGCTCTGGTCATCATTGGCTGAAGGCGGCTGTGTTGTTTTTACCGGTCCGGGAGGGCGGTCAGGGCCTGGTGGACCTTGAGAGCAGGCATCTTTTCGTCTCACAGCAGCGCAGAGACTATTATACCACACAGGTGTCGGTTGGAGGGGACCGGCATGCACGCTGTTGGTGGTCTGGGGCTGGATCTGCAGCTCTTCCTCATGAGGCTGCAGAAGCTAAAGCTGGCCGGGGTCTCGGACTTCTATGATGCAGTTTTGAAGGCCTGGAGGTTGCTGAAGATCACGCGTGAGGAGGGAGTGACACCTAGACCTTGGGTGTGGGATGAACCCATTTTCCTGACTCCTGCTGATCCCTTTAGTTTTTGTCCATTCTGCAACCCTGCATGGACGGTTGATGGCAGCGGGCATCACGACACTACCGGATTTACGGCAGCCTGGAGGTGAAGGGTGAAAGACCCCTCAAGAGCTGGCGCAGCAGTCTGGAATTACATCACACCAGTTGCTGGAGAGGTTCGCTGCCAGAAACGGTGAAGGAAGTCTTCGGGTGGGCACGAGGGGAGGGCCCATCACCGTTTCCACCACTGCAAGTGACAGCAGAGACTGGGGACTGGCAGGGGGGGCTGGAGGACATATTGTCTTTTTGTTCCCTGCAACTGGGTAACTTTGCGGAGGTGGGGAGCAAGGCTTTATACTCCCTCCGTTTGAAGGTCAGGCACGTTAGGGAGTTGGAGGGTGTTAGGGTTCACCAGTGGCAGTGGGTTCTGGGCTCTGATGGTATGGCTGGGTATAGGTGGAGGGTGCTGTATAAACTCCCAGCTCCCAAGTGGTCTGGAGACCTCCAGTGGAGGGTTTTACATGGAGCCCATGCCACTAATAGCTGGTTGACCTTGGGATTGGGGAGGGGTGTCCTTTGTTTATGATGGCTGAGACTGTCCAACATGTATTCTCTGTATGTGCCAGGTTGATGCAGTTGATGTCATTGTTGGATTCTCTGTGTGTGAGGTTTGGGCGGGGGGATGTTTAGAAATGTTTGTGATGGGGCCTAGGTATTCGAGGGAGGAGAAGGGTAAATGTGTCTTGTTGAATTTTGTGTTTGCCCAAGCTAAGTTGTCTGTTTGGTTGACAAGGAGGAACCTGGTCAGAGGGTTAGAGGTTACAGACCCTGTTTTACTATTTAGGGGGATGGTCTCTGCGCGCCTTAGGGTTGAGTTTTACAAACTATATTGACAGTGTTTAATTGTTTGAGGAGGTTTGGGGACTTGGGGGAGCTGTCTGTGTGGTTGTACAGGAGGGCTTTGAGGAGAGAGTGTAATTTGGTGTTGAGGTATGTGTTTGTGTATGCTGCAAGATGTATGTGTAAAAGTTGTAGCAGCACACCATGTGGGTTTTATGGGGGATGGGGTGTGTGTGTGTTGGGGGTGGGTGGGGATTTATTAATGTGATGAATATATATTATTAAAGAAGGATAACAAAATCTAAATATCTCTCTCTTGCTCTCTCTTTGTCTCTCCCTCTCTTCCTCTCTCTCTCTCTCTCTCTCTCTCTCGCTCTCTCTCTCTCAAATCAATGCAAAGAGCTTTCTTGGCATAGGAAACATATGTTAACATTGCCAAAACAAGTGGGGTAGATAGTAAACAATAAAAATTAACAGGAAACATTACACTCAGAAGTTCCAAAATAATAAAGACATTTCAAATGTCATATTATGTTTATATACAGTGTTGTAACAATGTGCAAATAGTTAAAACAAATAGTTAAAACAAATGGGAAAATAAATAAGCATAAATATAGGTTGCATTTACTGTGGTGTTTGTTCTTCACTGGTTGCCCTTTTCTTGTGGCAACAGGTCACAAGTCTTGCTGCTGTGTTTCACCCAGTAGATATGGGAGTTTATCAAAATTGGGTTTGTTTTTTAATTCTTTGTGGGTCTGTGTAATCTGAGGGAAATATGTATCTCTAATATGGTCATACATTTGGCAGGAGGTTAGGAAGTGCAGCTCAGTTTTCACCTCATTTTGTGGGCAGTGTGCACATAGCCTGTCTTCTCTTGAGAGCCACGTCTGCCTACGGCGACCTCTCTCAATAGCAAGGCTATGCTCACTGAGTCTGTACATAGTCAAAGCTTTCCTTCAGTTTGGGTCAGTCACAGTGGCCAGGTATTCTGCCACTGTGTACTCTCTGTTCAGGGCCAAATAGCATTCTAGTTTGCTCTGTTTTTTTGTTAGTTCTTTCCTAATGTGTCAAGTAATTCTCTTTTTGTTTTCTCATGATTTGGTAGGGTCTAATTGTGTTGTTGTCCTGGAGCTCTGTGGGGTCTGTTTATGTCTGTGAACAAAGCCCCAGGACCAGCTTGCTTAGGGGACTCTTCTCCAGGTTAATCTCTATGTAGGTGATGGCTTTGTTATGGAAGGTTCAGGAATCGCTTCGTTTTAGGTGGTTGTAGAATTTAACGTCTCTTTTCTGGATTTTGATAATTAGCGAGTATTGGCCTAATTCTGCTCTGCATGCATTATTTGGTGTTTTTCGTTGAGGATATTTCTGCAGAATTCTGCATGCAGAGTCTAAATTTGGTGTTTGTCCCATAATTGTGAATTCTTGGTTGGTGAACAGACCCCAGACCTCACAACCCTGTCTTAATTAGTGGGCTGGAGTGTGAATGTGCCTTTCACAGGGTGTTAATGAAAATATTTGCTCTCTCTCTTTCAGTGTATCAGTGACTAACCCCCCCCCCCACTTGTATTATTTACACCCTCCCTCCCTTCCTGACCAGAGGGATCTATTTGTTATTATAGAGGCTGTTGACTCTGCAGCTTTAGGCTCTAGCTCTCTTGTTGTGCTGGATGATATCTTAATTAAACATGCAAATCGCCTCATCCACCACGATTACATCACTGTGTGTGTAGCCGCCGTGTAATGTCAGATGGGTTTGTGTTATATTGTCATTGCCTAGTGTAATTCTCTTGGATGAACACATTTGAGCTTGTATTTTCCCTGCTAACATCTTGATGTTGAAAATCCATAATATTTTAAATGACTACATCATCTGTGTCACATTACACCAAAGATTCAGATCATCAGAGCTCTTTATAATGTTCCTTTGGTGTGGGATAGATCCTCTCAGGAGTTACCACTGCCACCACATAGTGAGTAGTAACACCATTCCATGTGTCTCTTTTTTCCATTTTGACACAGTGTGCAGGTGTGTCTCTATCATAGGGACTGTTTGATGTAGCTGGTAGAGTGGATGTTCAGGGTATCACAGAGACACTGTTTGATGTAGCTGGTAGAGTGGATGTTCAGGGTATCACAGAGACTGTTTGATGTAGCTGGTAGAGTGGATGTTCAGGGTATCACAGAGACTGTTTGATGTAGCTGGTAGAGTGGATGTTCAGGGTAACACAGGACTGCATTGATGTATCTGGTAGAGTGGATGTTCAAGGTAACACAGGACTGCATTGTTTCCCCATGTGACACATACAGAACACACAGTAGATGTACGCCAGTCATCTCTCCTAGAGAGGCTACGTCAGTACTGCTGTCATCCTAGGCTTGCTTCATGGAAGTAATGTTTTAGGTGAGTTATCAAAACAGAAATTATGGATTGATAAGGGTCTTGGTGTGGTAGTCTGAGGATAGATAACAAAAGGCGGATTGATGAACTTGAGAGTTATTTCTCCTCTTGTCTTATCGCCAGAGAGCCCACAGGGCTCATCTCACCTCTGCTCTCAGATCATACCGTACATGACAAGCACACACTGACCCCTATCAATCTGACCCTCGTAACATAATGGCCACCTAATCATCCCCAGCTTCCAATTGGCTCATTCATCCCCCCTCCTCTTCACCTGAGTGAAGGATTCATGGTTGGAAATAATGAAGAAAGAAGTACAGACTCTTAGGACATAACAAACACATTGAATAGACCTCCAGTACCGGAGACTGTTCACAATACTGGAGGGGATACTGCCCCTGGGAATAGGATGTTGGCATTGAAACAGAGGTATAATACGCATCTCTCCCAGTCTCTAGTGCTGCTTGATGAAGCTATCTCTCTTCCCAGACAATCTCATGGCAGCGCCCCAATAACAGGACAAACTAATCTCATGTTGGAAAGGTGTATAATGCTATCTTAAGGCAGTATGGATGTTCCCTGGGCCATGACGAGCATACGCCCTCCACCTCTCCTCCCAGCCCCAGTCACTCGGACCCAGCCATAGCCCTAAGGCAAGCGGCAGGCTTGTTGGGCCCTAGCCTCCATCACGTGCCACAAAGGAAAACACTAAGCATTGACACAAAGAGCCATTTCTTCTCCATCTCTTACTATTGAGCTAATTGAGAAAGGAGGGTGTCTGTGTGTGTAGGGCTTGTGTATGACGCTCTCTCCTTGATTGGTGGCGGGGTCCAGGCGGGGCGGGGGAGGATGGGGGGAGGCGGGGATAGAAGGAGGCACTTGTGTGTGGGGCTAATCCAAGAGAATCTCCCCTCTCTCCCTTTGAAGAGGAACAGATGTAGATTTACATATGTGTAGGTCCCTGGTCCCTGGCCTCTGATGAGATTAGCTGGGTAGTGTGGTTTCATGCAGACTGGAAGGTGCATATTTAATCAATGCCTGAAGCTAAGGCTGGGTTGGCTGGGCTGGGCAGCGCGGGCCAGGCCCTCAGAGAGGAGAAGGAGTCTATGGGACAATGGTGGACGAGGCTCCATGTCAGCCGGGCCCAGACGGGAACAGGGTGGCTAACAGATTGCGGTGGCCTTTGAGTGGGCCTGAGAGGGTCTAGGAGGACCTGTGAGGGCCTGGGACAAGGCTTTAAGGGTTTACATACAGGCAGGGGTGTGTTTAGGGAGACACTTCTGCTGGATCTACAGCACCAGAGTTAATAAAGGGGTTTAGGGCTTGTAGCACCTCATCTGCACCTTTGTTTGTTTGAGCCGCACATGCATGCCTTTTGATGCAGAGAGAGGGGTGTGTGTGTGTATGTGCGTGTGTGTGTGTGTGTGTGTGTGTGTGTGTGACTGAGGGGTGTTTGTGTTTGTGTGTGGGAGCTATGGTGACATCACTCTAGAGCTCAGTGAATGATATTAAGAAGGAATAATAGATGATTCTGTTGACGTCACCAAAGCAGCTGTCAATGCTGTCTGTTATTAACAACCAGTTCTTAATCACTGAAAGGTTACCTAACCCACAGATCTCTGACAGAATCAGTGTACATGACTTTGCATTGTAAATTACATCTGCAGGCCTCTCTATTCAGGCAGACCCAGCCCAGCTATATAGCTAGTATGCATTTAGCTGTTTTTTGTAAGTTACTGTAAAAAATTGTGCTTACACATATTGAAGCAAATTTGAAGCAAATTCACGTGTAGTGTTTTTACGTACGAGTCAGGAGACATGTAATACAAGTACTACAACAACCCCAAAAATCTTTGGAGTTTACTTGGCTAACCACTTTGTTATCCATTTACTCAGATGCTGACATCTTTACATAGACTTTTTGGTTCAATACAAGCATAACCAAGATACAAACATTTCCTCTACCTCTTCAGTCTTGTACTTACTGACTTTCTCAATAACCTATTCCCTGAGATGGGAATGTATTCAGAGATGGGAAAGAAAAGGTTTGGGAGAGTGGGTACGGTTTCTTTATCTCTCCCTCTCCTCCTTCTCTTTCTCTCTCTTCTCTCTCAAGAGCCGTGTTTCAGGTTGGACTGAGTGTGTCCACTCTACATAGTTTGATAATCTCTCTCTCTGAGGGAGGAGAGAAAGAGAAGGAGAGGAGAGGTATGAGAGAGAAAGCGAGAACAAGGCAAGAAGAGAGGGCAGGACCCTCCCACTGGATTATCCGAGCCCAGTACAGCCCGGCATAATTCCAACATTTGTCTAAATACTGTATGTAGTGTTTTCCCTCACAAAGACAGTCTCCCAGGGTAAAGCTATGAGTTGCCCGTGGCGCTAAGTCCCTGCTTGTTTACCCTGGAGCCACGGAGCTACAGAGCTAAGCTGGGAACTGGGGGCTGTTTTCTCTGAGCTCAGAACTCCTCATCTGGAGGAACATTAACTACAACACACAGCACCCAGGGAGCAGCACGCCATCCTGGGACCTGACTACAGGACAGGAGAGGAGAGGAGAAGAGGAGAAGAGGAGAAGAGGAGAGGAGAGGAGAGGAGGGGAGGGGAGGGGAGGGGAGGGGAGGGGAGGGGAGAGGAGAGGAGAGGAGAGGAGAGGAGAGGAGAGGAGAGGAGAGGAGAGGAGAGGGAATTAAGGGGAGGGAGAGACCTGGGGGAGAAAGACAGGAAGAGTGAAGGGGAGCCTTCCACCTGAACTCTCAGGATGCATTGTCTCCCAGAACAAAGCGCAGCAACATTAATATTATAGTGTTCTTTTTATCTATACGCTAAAGTCGCTCAACATGGTTTTTGTTAGGACACGAGAGACAGAAAGAAGCAGAAAGAGAGAGAAAGAGAGACCCAGAGAGAGAGAGAGAGAGAGAGAAGAGTGTGTCCTGTGTTTCTTAGGGGTTTGTCTGTTCTGTCGATTAGTCCCACTGCGTGAAGAGTAGTGGTCTCTGTGTAGACCAGGCCTGCTCTGTGGAGGAAAGACCACAATACCCTAACCCTTGTCCACTGATCAAACTCCTGTATACATGGCCCGATTCTAGCTAGAAACCGTTTGTCAGATGCCTGAATGTATCTCAAGTAATGCCATGCTGTCTCATTACTGTATACAGTATATGAGTGTGTTTTGTCTTTTTGGTGTCGTTGTTTGTGTTTGCGCCTGATTTTGCATATTTTCACTTGCTTATCTTTCATATATCGTCTTCTTATAGTATACACACCACTACCATTGAAGTAAGAATCCATTGGTCTCAGTCAGTTATCCTACTCCTTAGCATCCTAGCAGACAGTGTGTTGAATTGTCTAAGGCATTGGAGCATCTGTACTCTTCTTATCAGATACTTCTGTTTTATATTTCTGGAGGCTGATCTGAAAGTCTGAAAGTCCCATCTCATGTTTAGTTCCTATCTTTCCCAGTATATATACCTCCTCAGAGACTGGAGTGACTCTCTCTCTCTCTCTCTCTCTCTCTCTCTCTCTCTCTCTCTCTCTGTCTCAATCTCTCAATTCAATTTAATTCAATTTAAATGTAAGGGCTTTCTTGGCATGGGAAACATATGTTAACATTGCCAAAGCAAGTGAAGTAGTTAGTGAACAATAAAAATTAACAGAAAACATTACACTCAGAAGTTCCAAAAGAATGAAGACATTTCAAATGTAATATTATGTATATATACAGTGTTGTAACAATGTGCAAATAGTTAAAGTACAAATGGGAAAATAAATAAACATAAATATGGGTTGTGTTTACAATGGTGTTTGTTCTTCACTGGATGCACTTTTCTTGTGGCAACAGGTCACAAATGTTGCTGCTGTAATGGCACACTATGGTATTTCACCCAGTAGTTATGGGAGTTTATTATAATTGGGTTTGTTTTCGATTTTCTTTGTGGATCTGTGTAATCTGAGGGAAATATGTGTCTCTAATATGGTCATACATTTGGCAGGAGGTTAGGAAGTGCAGCTCAGTTTCCACCTCATTTTGTGGGCAGTGTGCACATAGCCTGTCTTCTCTTGAGAACCAGGTCTGCCTACGGTGGCCTTTATCAATAGCAAGGCTATGCTCACTGAGTCTGTATATAGTCAAAGCTTTCCTTAAGTTTGGATCAGTCACAGTGGCCAGGTATTCTGCCACTGTTTACACTCTGTTCAGGGCCAAATAGCATTGTTTTTTTGTTAATTCTTTCCAATGTGTCAAGTAATTCTCTTTTTGTTTTCTCATGATTTGGTTGGGCCTAAATGTGTTGTTGTCCCCAGGACCAGCTTGCTTAGGGGACTCTTCTCCAGGTTCATCTCTCTGTAGGTCATGGCTTTGTTATGGAAGGTTCGAGAATCGCTTCCTTTTAGGTGGTTGTAGAATTTAATGGCTATTTTTTGATAACTAGCGGGTATTGGCCTAATTCTGCTCTGCATGCATTATTTGGTGTTTTTCGTTGTACACAGAGGATGTTTTTGCAGAATTCTGCATGCAGAGTCTCATTTTGGTGTTTGTCACATTTTGTAAATTCTTGGTTGGTGAGCGGACCCCAGACCTCACAACCATAAAGGGCAATGGGTTCTATAACTGTTTCAAGTATTTTTAGCCAGATCCTAATTGGTATGTCGAATTGTATGTTCCTTTTGATAGCATTGAAGGCCCTTCTTGCCTTGTCTCTCAGATTGTTCACAGCTTGTTTAGGCCAAGATATGTATCGTTTTTTGTATGCTCTAGAGCAACGGTGTCTAGATGGAATTTGTATTTGTAGTCCTGGCAACTGGACATTTTTTGGAACACCATTATTTTTGTCTTACTGAGATTTACTGTCAGGGCCCAGGTCTGAAAGAATCTGTGCAGAAGATCTAGGTGCTGTTGTAGGTCCTCCTTGGTTGGTGACAGAAGCACCAGATCGTCTATAGACATTTGACTTCAGATTCTAGTAGGGTGAGGCCAGGTGCTGCAGACTGTTCTAATGCCCTCGCCATTTCGTTGATATACTGTATATGTTGAAGAGTGTGGGGCTTAAACTGCATCCCTGTCTCACCCCACGGCTCAGTGGAAAGAAATGTGTGTGTTTTTTGCCAATTTTTAGTTTGTGTACATGGATTTTATAATGTCGTATGTTTTTCCCCAACACCACTTTCCATCAATTTCTATAGCAGACCCTCATGCCAAATTGAATCAAATGCTTTTTTGAAATCAACAAAGACTTTTCCTTTGTTTTGGATTGTTTGTTTGTCAATTAGGGTGTGCAGGGTGAATACGTGGTCTGTCGTACGGTAATTTGGTAAAAAGCCAATTTGACATTTGCTCAGTACATTGTTTTCAATTAGGAAATTAACTAGTCTGCTGTTAATGATAATGCAGAGGATTTCCCAAGGTTGCTGTTGACGTACAGTGAGGGAAAAAATTATTTGATCCCCTGCTGATTTTGTTTGTTTGCCCACTGAAAAAGTAATGATCAGTCCATCATTTTAATGGTAGGTTTATTTGAACAATGAGAGACAGAATAACAACAAACAACTCCAGAAAAACACATGTCAAAAATGTTATAAAGTGATTTGCATTGTAATGAGTGAAATAAGTATTTGACCCTCTCAATCAGAAGGAGTTCTGGCTCCCAGGTGTCTTTTATACAAGTAACGAGCTGAGATTAGGAGCACTCCCTTTAAGAGTGTGCTCCTAATATCAGCTTGTTACCTGTATAAAAGACACCTGTCCACAGAAGCAATCAATCAATCAGATTCCAAACTCTCCAAAGAGTTGTCCAAGGATGTCAGGGACAAGATTGTAGACCTACACAAGGCTGGAATGGGCTACAAGACCATCGCCAAGCAGCTTGGTGAGAAGGTGACAACAGTTGGTGCGATTATTCGCAAATGGAAGAAACACAAAAGCACTGTCAATCTCCCTCGTTCCGGTGCTCCATGCAAGATCTCACCTCGTGGAGTTGCAATGATCATGAGAACGGTGAGGAATCAGCCCAGAACTACACGGGAGGATCTTGTCAATGATCTCAGGGCAGCTAGGACCATAGACACCAGGAAAACAATTGGTAACACACTACGCTCTGAAGAACTGAAATCCTGCAGCGCCCGCAAGGTCCCCCTGCTCAAGAAAGCACATGTACAGGCCCGTCTGAATTTTGCCAATGAACATCTGAATGATTCAGAGGAGGACTGGGTGAAAGTGTTGTGGTCAGATGAGACCATAATCGAGCTCTTTGGCATCAACTCAACTCGCCGTGTTTGGAGGAGGAGGAATGCTGCCTATGACCCCAAGAACACCATCCCCACCGTCAAACATGGAGGTGGAAACATTATGCTTTGGGGGTGTTTTTCTGCTAAGGGGACGGGACAACTTCACCGCATCAAAGGGACCATGGATGGGGCCATGTACCATCAAATCTTGGGTGAGAACCTCCTTCCCTCAGCCAGGGCATTGAAAATGGGTCGTGGATGGGTATTCCAGCATGAAAATGACCCAAAACACGCGGCCAAGGCAACAAAGGAGTGGCTCAAGAAGAAGCACATTAAGGTCCTGGAGTGGCCTAGCCAGTCTCCAGACCTTAATCCCATAGAAAATCTGTGGAGGGAGCTGAAGGTTCGAGTTGCCAAACTTCAGCCTCGAAACCTTAATGACTTGGAGAAGATCTGCAAAGAGGAGTGGGACAAAATCCCTCCCGAGATGTGTGCAAACCTGGTGGCCATGGTTTTGCAGAGGGGTCAAATACTTATTTCACTCATTAAAATGCAAATCAATTTATAACATTTTTGACATGCGTTCTTCTGGATTTTTTTGTTGATATTCTGTCTCTCACTGTTCAAATAAACCTACCATTAATATTATAGACTGATCATTTCTTTGTCAGTGGGCAAACGAACAATGTATCACTGTATATCCCACAGTAGTTATTGGGGTCACATTTGTCTCCACTTTTGTGGATTGGGGTGATCAGTCCTTGGCTCCAAATATTGGGGAAGTTGCCAGAGCTTGTTTATTTTATAATTTCATTGAAGATACCATCAACACCACAGGCCGTTTTGGGTTGGAGGGTTTGTATGTTTGTTTAGTGTTTTCCAATTTTCCCAGAAGTGGTTAGAGTTTATGGATTCTTCAATTACATTGAGCTGGTTTTTGACGTGCTGTTCCTTCTTTTTCCGTAGTGTATTTCTGCACTATCCAACCATAGTGAAGGCGTAGGCTCAGGTTTATTTTGGTTGGATAGGTTTCTCAATTTCTTTCTTAGGTTTTTGCATTCTTCATCAAACCATTTGTCATTGTTTTAATTTTCTTCGGTTTTCTGTTTGAAATTTTTAGATTTGATAGGGAACTGAAAGGTCAAATATACTGTTTAGGTTCTCTACTGCCAAGTTTACAGTGGCTTGCGAAAGTATTCACACCCCTTGGCATTTTCCCTATTTTGTTGTCTTACAACCTGGAATTAAAATAGATTTTTGGGGGGTTTGTATCATTTGATTTACACAACATGCCTACCAATTTGAAGATGCAAAATATTTGTTATTGTGAAACAAACAATAAATAAGACAAAAAAACTGAAAACGTGAGCGTGCAAAACTATTCACACCCCCCAAAGTCAATACTTTGTAGAGCCACCTTTGGCAGCAATTACAGCTGGAAGTCTCTTGGGGTATGTCTCTATAAGATTGGTACATCTAGCCACTGGGATTTCTGCCCATTCTTCAATGAAAAACTGCTCCAGCTCCTTCAAGTTGGATGGGTTCCGCTTGTGTACAGCAATCTTTAAGTCATACCACAGATTCTCAATTGGATTAAGGTCTGGGCTTTGACTAGGCCATTCCAAGACATTTAAATGTTTCGCCTTAAACCACTTGAGTGTTGCTTTAGCAGTATGCTTAGGGTCATTGTCCAGTTGGAAGGTGAACCTCCATCCCAGTCTCAAATCTCTGGAAGACTGAAACAGGTTTCCCTCAATAATTTCCCTGTATTTAGCACCATCCATCATTCCTTCAATTCTGACCAGTTTCCCAGTCCCTTCCGATGAAAAACATCCCCACAGCATGATGCTGCCACCACCATTCTTCACTTCACTTCATGGTATTCTCGGGGTGATGAGAAGTGTTGGGTTTGCGCCAGTGTTTTCCTTGATTGCCAAAAAGCTAAATTTTAGTCTCATCTGACCAGAGAACCTTCTCCCATATGTTTGGGTAGTCTCCCACATGCCTTTTGGTGAACACCAAATGTGTTTGCTTATTTTTTTCTTCAAGCAATGGCTTTTTTCTAGCCACTCTTCCGTAAAGCCCAGCTCTGTGGAGTGTACGGATTAAAGTGGTCCTATGGACTGATACTCCAATCTCTGCTGTGGAGCTTTGCAGCTCCTTCAGGGTTACATTTTGGTCTCTTTGTTGCCTCTCTGATTAATGCCCACCTTGCCTGGTCCGTGAGTTTTGGTGGGCGGCCCTATCTTGGCAGGTTTGTTGTGGTGCCATATTCTTTCCATTTTTGAATAATGGATTTAATGGTGCTCCGTGGGATGTTCAAAGTAACCCAAACCTGATTTGTACTTCTCCACAACTTTGTCCCTGACCTGTTTGGAGAGCTTCTTGGTGGCTTGCTTAATGGTATTGCAGACTCTTGGGCCTTTCAGAACAGGTGTATATATACTGAGATCATGTGACAGATCATGTGACATTTCGATTGCAAGTCACAAGTGGACTTTATTTAACTAATTATCTGACTTCTGAAGGTAATTGGTTGCACCAGATCTTATTTAAGGGCTTCATAGGAAAGGGGGTGAATACATATGCACGCACCACTTTTCCGTATTTTTATTGTTTTTTGAAACAAGTTATTTTTATATTTTCACTTCACCAATTTAGACTATTTTGTGTATGTCCATTACATGAAATCCAAATAAAAATCAATTTAAATTACAGGTTGTAATGCAACAAAATAGGAAAAACGCCAAGGGGGATGAATACTTTTGCAAGGCACTGTACAGCTTCACTATTACAGTGAAACGTTTTGTCCAGAAAAGTGTCTAGAAGGGTTTGAATTTGTTATCGCCTAATAGTTTTTTTGTAGATTTAAACACTACTTTCCTTCCATCTATAGCATTTCTTAACATTATTAAGTTAGTGTTTAGATTTCACCCCTGTACGCTTTAGATTTGATGCCTCATGATTGAGCATAGCACTGTTTAAGTAGAGTGTGATTTTGTTGTGATCTGATAGGGGTGTCAGTGGACTGACTGTGAACGCTCTAAGAGACTCTGGGTTGAGGTCAGTGATACAGTACTACTGCCAAGACATGAGCTATATGTGTACCTATCGTAGGAGTCCCCTCGAAGCCTACCATTGACTATGTACATACCCAGCGTCCGACCGAACTGCAGGAGTTGTGATCCGTTTTTGTTGGTTATGTTGTCATAGTTGTGTCTAAGGGGGCATATGGGGGAGGGAATGCTGTCACTTCCAGATAGGTGTTTGTCCGAGGTGTTATCTGATAGGCATAGGTCTGATATGGGGGTGCCTATATAGGGTGTGGACAGGGTTTGCTTGAGGTGGTCTTATCTGGTTGGGATGTGGCTGGTGATGCTCTGGTCTGGGTGTAGGTCCTCTTAGAGTGGGTTCTCTTGGTGCAGGTCCTTCAGGAGGGGTTCTTGCAGGTCTGGGAGGGTGTGTCGCTGGTCTAGGCAGGGTGTCCGTTACTCTGTTGCTCTTATGTGAGGTGCTGTGCTTACGGTTGAGGGTGATGTCCTTCAGGGTCCTGGCAAAAGTTGTGATTGCTTCCTTGTAGAGGTGGACCTGGTCGTAAAGGCTTCTCAAGTCCAGGGTGGAGTGGTTGACCAGGTAGACATTAGGTTTTGAGGCACAGTCTCGCAAAATGCTTGCATTCTCTCTCTCTCTCTCTCTCTCTCGCTCTCTCTCTCTCTCTCTCTCTCTCTCTCTCTCTCTCTCTCTCTCTCTCTCTCTCTCTCTCTCTCTCATCGCTCGGAGGCAGGAGGAAGGTAGTTGGATAGACTCCCATCTGGCCCTCTCCTAGATGGTAACCACACCAACCAACATCCCATAATTGCCTTTCTAATTGAATTATCACACCTCAGTTCCTCAGGGATGGAGAGCGTCCTAATAAACTACAGCAGCGAGGTAATCCATAAGAAAGTGCAGAGAAGAACAGAGGAGAGATGTTTAGCCATGCCTATTAGATACCATAGACATTTAATACACTTAATCTAGTATTAAATTAAATGTATTATTTTTACACATCCCCAGAGTGGCTTGGTCTGTAATCACATCATAGGTAGCATTACATTACAAAAGAAAGTCATTAAAATTGGACATGTATTCCACACATCACTGTACTGGGTAACAAAGGTCTGGGGAGTGTGAGCTGTGGCTCGACAGAGAAGATCCTCTCAACACAATGGAGAGTCCTTCCTCCTACAGCCTGTCCCACCACACACACATTAATTGCTTCTTTGTACCCTGAGATGGGGAGCAGAGCGTTACCTGTGTTATGTTGGCAGGCAGGGCCAGGAGGGGAGGGAGAGGAGGGAGTCAGGGGCCCCCAGGGAGGTTGGAAGAAGAGGAGGTTTGGCTCTTTCAGGGGGGAGGTTGGATTTGCGGGGGTGAGGTTGCGGGGGGGGGGGGGGTCGAGGGGGTAGGTAGGGTGTAGGTGAGGGGTAGACAGAAGATCCTGGGGCGAGCGGGCTTGGGCAATCGGCTGTGAAAAGCCATTCAAAGGGAAAACGCCAGGCATCCTTTATTTATTTGCGTGTTTAAATATTTATCTGTCACGCGGGCCGTTTATAATGGGGCTGTCAGTCTCCTCTGCCCAGTGAAAGATGTGGACATGTTGCCCTGAGCGGAGCCGGAGCAGAGCGCCCATTGTGGATCTCCCGTGAATAATTGGTGGAATTTCACTTTTGGGAGCGTTGCTCTCTGACCCTAAAGCTTGTTTTTGTTCTGCATCAAGAGAAAGGTAGAATACTTAAAAGTATTTACCGTTTGATGGGCTTTGGCTTTTCAGGCATCACACAGACAGGAGAGCATCCAACCACACACCCGTCCTTCTATCCCCCCACGGCTCCTTCATCACACACACCCCCCCCACCCCCACCCCCCCCTCCCAAACACCAACACATGCAAGGTAGCTAGGAAATAAATAATGCATCTCTTTACTCCAAGAAGAAAACCCAATCAAGCTGAAAATCCCTGTCTTGCTGTAACCCTGAGCTGCCTGCAAGACATACTGTGGCTATGGGTTAATGTGATGCTCAGTCTTCTAATGCTGGGGATCCCAAACGTTTTCACTCAGGGCCCCCCATTCCAGCATTGACCAAAAAATTCAAACACTATCTATGGGCTAAAAAACCTAACTAAAAAAACATTAGCTGACACAAGTTATAGCTCTCTAAGCGGAACTGATGATGCACAACCAATTTCAAAATGACACCTTATGCATTGTACTATTACAACTTTCAAGAGTAAGTAAATCCCCCCCCACCTTACGTCTAAAGGAGTCATGCACTCCTGAACATTAATGAGAGTTTTAATCTGCTGTAATCTTCTAAATGAAAGCCTACTGTGTTCTGCATTGAAGCTGTCCGTGGTTCTGTAATTCATACAGAGCGAATGAGGGGAATGGAAGGAGAGGATCCCTCTCGTCTCAGTCTTTTAATTGTTTCACCACTGCTGTGTTGTGAGGTTTGAAGTGTTGTCATGCGGATAAATAGACCAAGTAAACAGCAGTAATGGAGGTGTGTTTGTGGCGAACAGCACGGTACTGTAGTTGGCTCTGACTAGAGGAGGGTCAGGTGGGATCCCGATGTGTCATAGTGTATCTTGTCATCACATTGAGGAAACGCTTACCTAATGTCAACTTTGTGTTGCTCAAGCATATTGCACATGCCACATGCTTCACTGTAGCTTTATTCAACTGACTTCACTTGCCATATGTACCTATTATCTTTAAAATGAAGATGTTTTTTCATGTTCAAGAAGGGCTTTTGTATGGTGTCTCGCAGGTGCTATCTACGCATGTGCATACACACACACACACACACACACACACACACACACACACACACACACGCACACACACACACACACACACACACACACACACACACACACACACACACACACACAAACACACACACACACTGAAATGCAATGCCTGTAGTCTGAGCATGCATAATTAAGGTGCACCTTGTTTGGAGAGAGTGCATGTCGCCTCTCGATGTGCACGCCACATCCCCAGAAAGAAGCTTTGAATAATGAAGAGTGTCACCTATGCAAAATGCAGGAGATGAGGAGGCCTGCTTAAGAATGTTTTTGTGTGTGTGTGTGTGTGTGTGTGTGTTTCTGCATGCATATGTATATGTGGCAAGGTGTGTGTGTCTACGTAATGTCTGAGCACATGTGTGTGTGTGTGGCAAGGTGTGTTTCTGTGGCAAGGTGTGTGTGTGTGGCAAGGTGTGTGTGTGTGGCAAGGTGTGTGTGTGTGGCAAGGTGTGTGTGTGTGGCAAGGTGTGTGTGTGTGGCAAGGTGTGTATGTGGTAAGATGTGTGTGTAGGAGGAGGAGGGCTCCCTGTCATTTAACACAGCACAGCTAGGACACCCGGCCATATGTGCTTGTAGTGAGCCGACAGCTGGGCCCCATGCTCCCCTCGCCCCTCTCACCCCTTTCCTCGCCCCTCTCTGACTGACGGCTCCTGTCCTGGGGAGCGGGGCGTAAATGGAGACATGGTCTGGGGCGTCTGTCGGAGCTGTGTCTTCATCACAGCCTTTGTGCAGCGGCAGCAGCAGCTCTGGACGGGCCTACTAGACTAGCCTGCTGTTGATGCCCCTCTTAGCCTACCTTCATTTAGAATGGAGGAACACATTTTAATGGAACTTGAATTTTACATTTCATCTTCACAGTGCTGGGGTAGTGTTCAAATGTCTTCCTTCTTTCTTTCTGATCTGATATTCAGTTAGTGTTTGTGTTGGTAGTTAATGGCTTATCTTGTTGTTTTAGCCTTGATACAGTGTTGTTGCAGGTCACCTTTCTAATCCTACACTAGAGAAATATGATTGATTCATGTCATGTGGGACCTAAGCGTACAGGGGTGAATAGAGAATACAGGACAACACATACACTAAGACAAGATGTCACCAGTCATGGGTGAATGGACAGTACAGGACAACACATACACTAAGACAAGATGTCACCAGTCATGGGTGAATGGACAGTACAGGACAACACATACACTAAGACAAGATGTCACCAGTCATGTCCCTTGTCCCCTGCAGTCTATCTCTCCTCCCTGGGGCCTTGACTGTTCCAAAATGTCTGAATTCTAAATCACAGGCTAGCGATCCCCTGACTGGACAGAACAGGCAAGATGCCCCCCCCCCCCCCCCCCCGCCCCCTTCACTCTCTCTTACTCTCTCTCTTAGAAAGAGATAAATATTAATTATTTACACCACAAGCTTAAGATGAAACAAACCGGAGGAACAGGAACCCCACCAAACTGAGATACTTTTAATGCTACAGCGGGCCCACTAGTGCAATTATTGCTTTTCGGGGTGCAGCACTATTGGGCCCAGTGGCACAGGAGCAGGCTCCCTGGTGCATCAGGGGGACCACTGGTGCAGGAGTGACGCGGTGCAGTAAAGGGGCCTCTTGTAGTTGGAGTGGTCCCCCTGATGGAGGACCTTGCTGAAGCTAGTTGGGAGTGGGTCTGTATCTGAGGAACAACAATAGAGACGGGGGCAGAGATGCAGAGGTAGCTGAATGGTGGCCTAAGCACTCAGTGGGTAAGTTGGCCATGAATAAGTCAAGTGGAAAAGTAGCTAATCCTGTTCAGGAGCTGGCTGGCTCTCAGCAGCATGTGGAGAGGACCAGAAGTGTTGAACACTGAGCAGAGCAGAGCCAGGTAAGAACCTGAACAGGACAGGTCAAGACAGGAGTCCATTTGGGCCATACAGTAGAGACACAGGGAGAACCACACCGTTCCACTGGTATACACAGACCAGAGCTACAGTACACCTATGGCAAAGAGAACATGTAAGGGTTGGTAGTGGTTGACTGTTTTTAGTTTGAAACTACAATCAAATCTTGCATTGGTCAATTCTGACTATGTGGTAAACTGGACCTGTGCACATGTTTCCTAGTGTGTTAGTGTCATCACAGGGTTATACTAGTTAAATGGAAATAAAACCAGTGATCACCTTCTAACACAGCATTAGCCTACCCGTTCCACAGTACGTTTCCAAATGGTAATGATTTGATGTCGTAACATATGCCGCGTAGCATCACAGTACAGTTTGTGTTTTTGCTTCTATTAGTCCTGTTGCTGACTTCTATTTTAACCAGTATATGAAACCAGTGACACACGATATCACAGTATCAATATTAGCTTACTCGTCCTATAGTGAGAAACTATATATGTAGGCTACACCACAGAGCAGCATTAATAGATAGATAGATAGATAGATAGATAGATAGATAGATAGATAGATAGATAGATAGATAGATAGATAGATAGATAGATAGATAGATAGATAGATAGATAGATAGATAGATAGATAGATAGATAGATAGATAGATAGATAGATAGATAGATAGATAGATAGATAGATAGATAGATAGATAGATAGATAGATAGATCCTCGAGGGGTAATTTCTTCGCCAAGCAGCTACGAAAAAACACAGGGCAATTGCAAAATGCCAGAATGAAAATACGCAAAAGACAGATACACGATACATGATACATAGAGCAGCAGTATGAAAAAGAAGTCTGGAGTGCAAAAAGCTATAAAAATTGCATAATATGGGTGAATGGCTGAATATGTACACTATACATTGTTACAGTGTGTTAGATTAAAATAAAATTATAAAAATATTGCAAGTTGATATAGATAAATAAGGAATATTTGCATGGTTAACTACACTATACAGGTCGATGGCAGAGAAATACTTAAATAGCTAAATGTTCGTATGATATAAGTGAGGGTAATAATAGTTTACTTAATATACAGTCTAGTTAAATGAACAGGTAAGTGAATATTTTTCATGGTTAAATGAACTGTACAGGTAAATGTACAGTTAAATGTACAGGTAAGTGAATATTTGCATGATTCCATTCCATTAAAATACAGTCCTTAGTGCAGGGTTTAATTACAGATAAATGCACGTATTACACATTCGATATACTAAAAGCAATGAAAAAAGATACAACTGACAAGATACTAATATGCATTCCTGAGTGAATGACTACGTAATTTCAGTCCAATAATTACTTACAATATTGGACGTGATATGATATAACAAATGTACATGAATATGTATGTACAGTCCTGAATTAATAAGTCCGGAGTGAATGAGTGATTACAGACCAGAGTTACTCATAGATGGATGCCTAATTGTTAAACTAGGTCCTAACCACCCCAACAGTTCCAGGACTATGTTGCCGACGGCACGGCACCCTGGTGAGGAATTAAATAGTCTAATAGCCACCGGCAGGAAGGACCTCCTGTAGCGCTCTCTGGCACACCATGGTGGGATCAGTCTGTGACTGAAAGTGCTCCTCTGCATCATAACCATGGCATGCAGAGGGTGGGTGACATTGTCCATGATGGCCAGCAGTTTGGCCAGGATCCGTCTCTCCGCCACCTCCTCTAGAGTGTCAAGGCTAATGTGTCAGCTTATTTACCCGAGAAGCATCACCAGCCTTTATGTTGGCGCCCCAGCACACCACTACAAAAAAGCACTTTTTGTACAGAGCCCCGGTGTTACCAGCCCATTCCAGCCTGTTGTCCATATGGACTCCCAGGAACTTGTATGACCCAACCATTTCCACATCCATCCCCTGTATAGGGACTGCAGTCGGTTGGGCCTTGGTTCTCCTTAAGTCCACCACCATTTCCTTTGTTTTGCTGATTTTGAGCTGAAAGGGGTTCTGCTCACACCACACCAAACCACAAAGTCATTGATTGTGCTCCTGTACTCCTACTCCTGCCCACCCCTGATGCACCCTACAATTGCGGAGTCATCCGAGAACTTCTCTAGGTGGCATGTTTCAGAGTTTTTTCTGAAGTCTGAGGTGTAGAGGGTGAACAGGAAGGGGGACAGGACCGTTCCCTGGGGGGCCCCTGTGTTGCTCACTGCCCGTTCTGACACACAGCTCTGTAGCCGCACAAATTGTGGCCTACCGGTCAGGTGTTCCGTAACCCAGGAGACTAAGGGTGCTTCCACTTTCATCCTCTTCATCTTCTCACCCAGTAGCAGGGGCTGAATGGTGTTGAAGGCACTAGAGAAGTCAAAGGAGTATTCCACACAATTGGTCAGCACAGCAGCCTTGGGCTGATGCCATCAGGGCCCGCCACTTTCCACTGATGTAGTCTCTCCAGCTTCTCTTCACTTGGTTGGTGGTGAAAGCCAGCCCAGGTGGGGAGGTGGGGGGAAGGGCTGTGTTGAGGATCAGTCCAGAGGTGGGGGGAAGGGAGGTGTTGCAGATTAGTCCAGAGGAAGCGGGGGCGGAGGTGGGGAGGGGGTCGCTAATTGAATGTGTTTTTGCTTTTTTTTAGCCATTTAAGTGCTAGCTGTTAGCTACTAACCCTGGGGTGTTTACCACTTCTTTAATCTCAACCATTTAACTGAGAGAGAGGCTCTCCACTGCACAGAGGGGCTTGTTGATAAAAATTAAGGATAAATGTATATTTTTCTCTTTGGCCACAAGGGAATGGTAATAATACTAATTAGACCTAAGTGCAAACAAGGAAGTTAAAGCAAAGCTAGGCTAATGATCTCTCTCTCCATCTCTCTCTCTCTAGCTCTCTCACTCTCTCTCTCTCTCTCTCTCTCTTACTCTCTCTCTCTCACTTCCTCTCCTCTTGTTTAATGAAAAGCAACCTGTGTCATTATCCTAGTCCAAAGAGACAGAGAGATTCATGGAGAGAGAGAGACATATAGAGAAAGCCATAGCAAAGTGTTAGCATTACCATTCCATTAGCATGCTGTTGTGTGTTAGACTTATTGAGAATCAGTGCTGAGCTTAAGGTTCCGTGTGTAGCCGACACCATGGTTAACCTACCTTGGCTCGGAGGTGAGATCCCATCTTTCTGTGATGTTTTATATCACCATGGATACGGGTCCTTCCATTAAGGACAACACCCCCCCCCAGCCCCCCCCCCCCCCCCCCCCCCAAGCCCCACCCTCCAGGCCTTGATGTGATGTGGTGAATATCTTATCTAATTAAGTTTTAGAGCTGCATTTTAATTTGTTAATCACTTAAGTGCTTCCAGGATAACCTGATATCCAAAGGTCTGGTCCCAGTAGCCTCAAATGTCAAAATGCAATTATATGCATGATTAGCTTGACCCGTTTCCAGAGCCCCCTTTGCCTCCCTCCCTCTGTTCTCCCCCCTTTGCCTCCCTGCTTCTCCTTCAACTGCTTCCCTACGCCTCCATCTCGCCTCCACCTCCCCTCCATCTCCCTGGCCAGAAAAGCTGACAACTGCTAGCATGTTTATTTTGATGAGATTAGGTGTGGAGGAGGTAGGTTAGGTGTGAACAGCAGGGCACAGCATCCCCATCTGGCCAACAATGGAACAAACAACTAACCGCCAGCGAAGAGAAGGAGCGAGAGATCGAGGGAGGGAGGGATGGATGGAGGGAGGCGAATAAGCGCAGGTGAAGAGGAGAGATTCAGACAATCTCTCCCTAATGCCGCCTCAGGAGCTAAAAAATAAATATGTGAAAAAAAATAATAAGAATAAAACAATTTATGCTGCTTAAAGGATAATATGATCAGGAATTTTTAATCAAATCATCTTGATCCGGGGAGGGCAGGGCTTTACTTTGTGGTTAGCGCTTAGCGGCGCAGCAATCCACTCTAATCTGATTGTGTGGAAGATAAGACTAAGGCTTTAGCCCCTCTGTTGTCGCTGCTCTGATTAGGGCCACTGTGGCACTCAGGACCAAGTTGGGCTACACACTCACACATACACATCCACGAAACACAGGTTTGTACACACGCAGACACACACTCACACGTATGTAATAACACAGACACACACACAGGTATGTACACAAACGCTCACACATACAAATGAACAGATACACACACACATACACACATTCACACACATTTCCATACATATAGAACACTATGTTTAATATATCTTCATACTTTTCTATACCTAGATCAAGTAAGAGTACCTCACCATTAATCGGATGGGTGTTTATACATATCTATTTTCGACATTTCTTTTAACATTACGTTGACCTTTTAGCAGGGAAATATTGAAAAGCCTCAGTGCTTTTCCATCCTTTTCTTTGGTCTGTATTTGGGACAGTTATGTAAAGTTGCTAAAGCAAGTCCTTCAGCAGAGAAGTGTAAATGCAGACCGTCTGCCAGCCAGCCATGCGGCTACTGCTTTGTCTCTGTGTGATGTGGTCTGGCTAGAGGACAATACGGAAATACAAATCTACACACACTCTTACATACACACGTAGACACACACACTACACAAACGTTCCTATCGCTGGTGTCTCATGTCTTATACAATTCCTGTGAACATGGCCTGCTTGTCTTATTTGGTCCGGATCTATGTTTGTAGTTAAGGGTATTGAAAAAGAATAATGGAGGAAGTGTGCATTTTGACAAAGGCAGGAGGAGGATGGGAATATATGGAGTCTATGTGTCTCCAGAGATAGTGACTGGTCCCTGGGTAGCCCATTAGAGAACCCCCCACTAGTCTTCTCTTTCCCATGCTGGGATGGTGAGACCATGCTATGAAGAATATTCATGTGCACGCTTGCACACAGGTATACATGCACAGGGGCAAATGTGTCACTCTCTGTTAATCTGTTGGGCTGGGCATCATAGACCAAATTAAAGAGCCTCTTTCTCCCACAGGAAAGCCTTCAGAGGTGTCTAAAGGCCAACAGACGTTTTACAGTGACAGAGTAGAGAGAGAGAGAGGGGCGCGTGACATCTGTCTAAAGCTATTTTCACCCACTCCTCAAAGGGGACCACCTGGAAAAGCAATGCCCTACCCCCGGTGGGTAGTTAGAGTATAACCACCTCTTTCACCCCTCAGTTCCTCATTAAAACTGCAAAGCAATTCAATATACAGTAGGAGTTGAATTATGGCTTTTTCATTTCACACTCTGTTTGAAGGCATGTTTAGACAGTCTCAAAACTTCTATGCATCTCAGAAATGCATATAATCAAGCATACAGTACTACTGTTATAATTACAGCTCCCTGCAAGTTACATTACAGCAGACACTCTTATCCAAAGTGATTTACAGGAGCAGTTAGGGTTAAGTGCCTTGCTCATGAGCACATCAACAGATTTTTCATCTAGTCGGCTCACAGAATCAAACCAACAACCTTTGGTTACTGGCCCAAGACTCTTAATTGCTAGGCTACCTGCCGCCCCTAAGGTTTGTGTTGACTTATGTTGATGGCATGGGTTTCCTCAGTGACCTCATTGTGCTCTATAGTGTATTTAAAACTGTGTCTGTGTTCTGGTCGGCATTCCTGGGCTGACATTTCACACTGGAAGAGACACACACTGTGGGACACTGAACATCTGTAACACAGCCTTCTGACTTCCTCTGACTGCTCTGAGGCTCTGTACACACACACACACACATACACACAGACATGGTCCTCAGCAGTCTGGGTACAGGTTGTGTGTATATAGGCCTGGGTGGGTGTGTTGCAGTGTGAGGACACACTAGCTCCTCTTAGCTCATATGTAGAACCAGACATTTTTCCCAGTCAAGACAAACCTACATTTCCTACGACTATACTGTATATCTCATGAATGTGTGCCCTACATGTGCAGTCCCCTGCTCCAAACCTCTCTTGAGTCTCTATAGAATAGCTCTTCCCCTAATCCAGTTCCTCCCTACTACAGGTAGTGAAATACTAGGGTTGCAAAATTCCGGGAATTTTCAATAAATTCCCTGGTTATAGCAAAATCCCGGTAGGAGGATTCCCGGAATCAGGAGGGAATATGCAGGAAATCCGAAATCCTCCATCCAGGATTTCTGGAAAACCAGGGAATTTATTGAAAGTTGCAACCCTTTGGAACACACAGTGTGACTGGAGGTAGATCAGACCTACAGCATGACAAACTCTACTGGATGTTTGCCACACACTTTTCAATCACTATTGACTCAACTGTTGATTTTCTTTTTTTTTTGTGTGTGTAAAAAGAAACCTTTGTAGTGAATTCAGTAGAAACGTGTTTTATTAATTGCCATATGTTTATTGACTTCTCTTTCATGTCAGTTCTTTTGTTCTTTCTTTGTAGTGGCAAAATATCTCTGTGCATCATCGTTTGTGAGCTATCTGAGATGTCAAAGGTGTCCTTTTGATGTGCAGCACAGATCTCATGAGAGGCAGCACCTGTGCTGCTCTCATAGTAGATGAGTGTGTGTGTGTGTGTGTGTGTGTGTGTGTGTGTGTGTGTTGTGACTGTCAGGCAGCCCCTGCTCCAGTGGGAAAGAATCCATCGGTATTGTTCCTCTCTTCTTCTACCTAATGGCTCTGGTAATTCTGGGAGTCTGACTCTCACTGGCTGCATGTTTTCCTGCCTTCATCCTGGCCTAGACACACACGTTCACACATGTTCTCAGAGCCCCTAACCTCAGCCCTGCTACTCTGTGTGGCATCATGCCTCCAGCTGGTGATTTCCCTGTCACTCACTGGAGGTGAGGGAGATAATAATGTTAGTGTTTTCTTAATGAAGGGAGAGCTCATGGAATGTGATACACACACACACATGTGCACGTAAACGCACATGTACATACAGTACACGCACGCACGCAAACACACAACAACACACCTACTGTAATCTACCTTCACTCCACCTGCTGGACAATTAGTAAAACACACACTCTGCCTTCCGCTGTTGCATTGTTATGAATGTACAGTAATAGTTTATTCGTTCATTACATGAACAAACATCGGTTGACAGATTTTCAACTGGGCCGTCAGGCTTTCTTTCTGTTCTGGGCCGTCAGGCTTTCTGTCTGTTCTGGGCCGTCAGGTTTTCTGTCTGTAATAGGCCGTCAGGCTTTCTGTCTGTAATGGGCCGTCAGTCTTTCTGTCTGTACTGGGCCATCAGGTTTTCTGCATGTAATGGGCCGTCAGGCTTTCTGTCTGTACTGGGCCATCAGGTTTTCTGCATGTAATGGGCTGTCAGGCTTTCTGTCTGTACTGGGCCATCAGGATTTCTGTCTGTACTGGGCCGTCATGCTCTCTGTCTGTACTGGGCCGTCAGGCTTTCTGTCTGTACTGGGCCGTCATGCTTTCTGTCTGTACTGGCCCGTCAAGCTTTCTGTCTGTACTGGGCCATCAGGCTTTCTGTCTGTACTGGGCCGTCATGCTTTCTGTCTGTACTGGGCCATCAGGCTTTTCTTCTTGTCCTTTGAAAATATGAAGAAAGGGGACAGCTCACTTATTGATGTTTGTTAACTAATTACTGGTAAATTATTATCTTAGAAAATACCACATTAATGATTAGTACTAAATATATTCATAACATGTTTACCCAACCCATGTTTACTGAAGCACAAACAAGCCCCAAGAATAAAGTGTGACTTAACATTTTAAATGAGGCTGGTTTGTTTGTGCTGAACATCTACAAATTATATTTTAAACATGCCATTGGTGGAACTTCTCACAAGTCACTCCAGAAAACTAGACTTTGGTTTTGTCCCAAATGGCATCCTGTTCCCTATTATGTGCACTACGACACCAGTGCCCATTGAGTTTTGGTTTTAAAAAAAGTACACAATGTTGGGAATAGGGAAACATTTGGTATGAATCCAAACACATACCTGGAGGAATTCCTCAAGTTTCTTCTAATCAAAAGATGAGGGTAAAAAAGTAAACATGTTTTTAATTCTCCTGGCCTTTTTGTTTGATTATGGCTTTACCCGGCGGTCCCTGTCTCTGGTGGTTTGGGAAAGCACAAAGAAAGGGAAAGGGGGATACTAGTCAGTTGTACAACTGAATGCATTCAACTGAAATGTGTCTTCCGCATTTAACCCAACCCCTCTGAATCAGAGAGGTGTGAGAGAGGAGACAAAAAAATCATTTTAAAGGGATAGTTCACCCAAACTACCAAAAATTACACATTGGTTTCCTTACCCTGTAAGCAGTCTATGGACAAGGTATGACAGCAATCCATGCTTTGGTTTAGTTTCCTTGGCATTATTTCCAAATTCTAACGTTTTAGCATTTGTGGCACAAATGGGACCGATGATAACATTTTTCAGATCATGTTAAAATCATCTATAAGTGACTTTGTTGAGCTTCACAATAAATTTGAGATACTTTAGAAAAATTTGGACATGATGCGTGAAAAATACTAATATCGGTCCCATGAATTGAATGGCATTTGTGCCACAAATGCTAAAATGTTGGCATTTGGAAACAATGCCAGGAAACTAAAGCAAAGCATGGATTGCTGTCATACCTTGTGCTTACAAGGTAAGGAAACCAATATGTAATTTGGGTGAACTATCCCGTTAATAGAGGGAGCTTGTGTGTGCCAAAGTTCCGCTAACGCAGTGACACTGTCTTTCCTAGGACGGAGAGGTGGAGGAGCCGAGGGACGAAAGGAAGGAGGGATGGATGTGTGGTCGAGACTCGGCCCATCTGTTCCTCTCTCTCTCTTTATCTCTCCTCTTTCAGATTTTTTGTTTTGATAGACCTCCCCCAACACTCAAGGAAATGGAGGGGAGAGTCACAAGGGACCTCAGTCGTCTTCCCTCCTCCCCTCTGTCCCCTCCCTGTCAATCAGCCATCTTCTTCCCTCCCTCCCCCTGTTCCCTCCCTGTCAAACAGCCATCCTCTCCCCTCCATTGCTTGTGCCACCTCCACCATGGAGAAAAGGGCCACTGATTAGAGCAGTCCCACTCACTAAGAGCCATCTGTCATCATCCAGGCAGACCCTCCCCTCT
Source organism: Thymallus thymallus (assembly GCA_023634145.1). Taxonomy (NCBI): domain Eukaryota; kingdom Metazoa; phylum Chordata; class Actinopteri; order Salmoniformes; family Salmonidae; genus Thymallus; species Thymallus thymallus. The sequence continues at coordinate 25,199,623 of CM042381.1, forward strand.
GATCTATCCAGCCTCCCTCCTAGTTCCCCCCAGCCTCCCCAGTATCTCCCTCTCAGTCTCAGTGTCTCCCCCCACAGCCTCCCTACTTTCCCAGCCTCTCCCCTCTGTCTCTCCCTGGACACAGTCATTCATGGAATCAGGATTAATGAGCTATAAGGTAATCAAATCAAATCAAATTTGGTAACATACACATATTTAGCAGGTGTTATTGCAAGTGTAGCAAAATGCTTGTGTTCCTAGCTCCAGCAGTGCAACAATACACACAGATCTAAAAGTAAAAGAATGGAGAAATATATAAATATTGGGACGAGCAATGTCGGAGTCCGGAGTATAAATATATATATTAATGTGATGGGATGTATAGACATGCATAGACATGTAGAATCATTTGCTGCAAACAAGGCTTTACATCTTGGGAGGTTGGGAGGAGGCATTCAGAAGACAGGAGGTTGGGAGAAGGCATTCAGAAGACAAGAGGTTGGGAGGAGGCATTCAGAAGACAGGAGGTTGGGAGGAGGCATTCAGAAGACAAGAGGTTGGGAGGAGGCATTCAGAAGACAGGAGGTTGGGATGAGGCCTACAGAAGACAGGTTGGGGGAAGGCATTCAGAAGACAGAAGGTTGGGATGAGGCCTTCAGAAGACAGGAGGTTGGGAGTAGGCCTTCAGAAGACAGGAGTTTGGGAGTAGGCCTTCAAAAGACAGGAGGTTGGGAGGAGGCCTTCAGAAGACAGGAGGTTGGGAGGAGGCCTTCAGAAGACAGGAGGTTGGAATGAGGCCTTCAGAAGACAGGAGATTGGGAGGAAGCATTCAGAAGACATAAGGTTGGGAGGAGGCCTTCAGAAGACAGGAGGTTGGGATGAGGCCTTCAGAAGACAGGAGGTTGGGATGAAGCCTTCAGATGACAGGTTTGGGAGAGGCACTACTACTGTGTTGGAAGGATGGATCCACACTGTAAATATTCAACTGTATGGCTCTGACTTCATTTAGTCATGGATCCATACACAGGGTTTTTCACTGTTTCAGTAACTGAGTCATGCTATTTCAACAGCTTTAATGTCATTGTTTACAATACTAGTTACTAGAGAGGTTAGTGTTGCCACTGACATTCTAACTGATTTTTACAGTAGGCTACCTATAACACACAAACACGCTTCTCCAGGATGAGTCCATTTAGGCTCAGTACTCCTCTGAAAGCAGGCATCCCAGTGATGGGGCTATGATGCGGTTCTGCGATAGCAGAACTTACGAAGATAGATCTGTCATAGCAGAGCAGTGGAGGAATGGGAGAGGAGAGGGAGGGCCATCCCTACCTCAGGCCTCATCCCTGGGGTCAGGGGGGTCATCGTCATAGTTAAAGGGATAATTCAGAAGGTGGTGTGGGGCCGGTTTGCCCAGATTACCTGTCTGCAGGGGAGGGATAGCGAGAGAGGGAGGAAGGGATGGAGTGATAGAGGGAAGGAGGGAAGGAGGGACAGTACGTTGGTGTGTATCTGTGTGTGTGTGTGTGTGTGTGTGTGTGTGTGTGTGTGTGTGTGTGTGTGTGTGTGTGTGTGTGTGTGTGTGTGTGTGTGTGTGTGTGTGTGTGTGTGTGTGTGTGTGTGTGTGTGTGTGTGTGTGTGTGTGTGTGTGTGTGTGTGTGTGTGTGTGTGTGTGTGTGTGTGAGAGAGAGTTTAATGATCCACAGACCACCTTGACCACTTAACCGTAGGCCCTGTGGCAGCAGGTGAGCAGTGAACAGAGCAGAGTAGACAATGAATATAGATGAACCAAGCAGGAAAAGGCCTTGGTCCTGCCAATATAGTGAGATTTTAAATAAAATCATTGTAGCCTGTATACATATTTCAGGATGTTATAATTGGATGGTGTCATTATGGTGTTATTTTATGATTCTAAAAAATACTTGTCATTGACAAATGTGACTGATATTTTCCCCCTATTTATCTGCAAATATGTTTTAGTAAGGCATGCTAACCCACTAACACAACAAGCTAATACAAAGCATTCTTACCCACTAGCACAACAAGCTGATACAAAGCATGCTAACCCACTAGCACAACAAGCTAATACAAAGCATGCTAACTCACTAGCACAACAAGCTAATACAAAGCATGCTAACACACTAGCAAAACAAGCTAACACAAAGCATGCTAATCCACTAGCACTGTGAGCTAATACAAAACATGCTAAAACAATAGCACCACAAACTAATAATGCTAACCCACTAGCACAGTGAGCTAATTATATCGCTCTTAATTATTCAACAGTGACATGCTCCGAGCAACACTGTTTTCTTTTTCCGTGGTCCACTGTGTCTTTAAACGGCCACACGCAGAGGGACCTCAGGCCACACGCAGAGGGACCTCAGGATCCAGAGCAGCAAAATAAGTTGTAGCCATCAATATTTCATAGTTAATTATGATCACAAACCTCAGCCTTTATTATTCACCCAGACGAGATGAGGCTGCGGAGGGGTTTTTTGCGTCTCACTGTTGTGGTTTGACCCGACGGGCCAGGGAGATGACAGAGGAATGAATGATTAAAGTATTTTTTTCTGCCTCTTTTGCTCTATCACTCCACTCATTTGCCCAGCCACATCTCTATCTCTCTTCCAAAGCATCCGACCCAACATCTATGCAATATAGACAATGGAAATCAACTGTTCAGCTGATATTTCATCAAAGATGACAGTATGAATCGGTATTATCAAGAGGATAAGCTGAATCGTAGAGAGACTTAATAATCACTGCATAAAGCTATTTGTTTTAGGCCGGCCTGTGGGACTAATTATCTAATGAGGGCGTTACAGGGGTGAGTGCGGTCACTGTATGAGTGAGGGTACTGTGTGTGACTGCGCATGTGTGTGGCCCCAGAGAGAGAGAGAGCTGGGGGACAAGAAGATTGGGAGGAGGGCCAGAGGAAGGCCTAGGGCCTTATAGGCACCAGTCAGAGGGGTGCTTGAGCTGTGATGGATACACTGCCCTAGGGAGAATGGCTCCAGAGAATGGCTCCACTGGGCCATGAAAACACACATACACACAGCTAGACACAGACAAAGCTATAGACACAAACACACACGCAGACACACGCACGCAGACGCACAAGCAGACACACACACGCAGACGCACACACTCACACACACACACTCAAAGCCAGACACATTAAGATAGACATGGGGTGTTTTGCTTGAGGGTGCGTGACATCTGTAATTCTCTCTAATTCTCCCCATTGGACCAGTAGTATTTAGAATGATTGATAATATTGTTTCAATGCCTTGTAAACAGCTTGCTAAGTGAAGGTTCCCGTTTTAAAATGCTGAAAATGTTTTCATCACTTGCAATTCATTGACTTTGTTGTGAAACACAGTGACATTACATTCATACTGTATGTGTATTAATACCCCAATGTGAAGAGGCCTTCTCCCTTCTATGTTTTATAAAGGCTGTCTGATCATCTCACTGTCTTCTCAGTGAACTGCTCTGAGCGTACATAACACTAGACTACACAGTCATTTCACCATGATCAGTAGCTGGGAAGACAGCATTATTACAGATGTGGTTGGAGCTGCACTGTTATTATCATTACTTAACCCCAGTGTATTGCTCTGCACGTAACCCTATCATTAACATTAAATGTTAATCATCCATGCAACCAGCCGCCCAGGCCGGGGTGGGAGTCCTAGTGTGTGTGTGTGTGTGTCTGTGTGTGTGCGCCTAGTGTGTTTTACAAGGAAGCCCAGCCGCCTGCCGTGCCTTTTAATCAACTCCAGTTGTAATCAGTGAGATTTTTGAAAGAGACAACATTTAAAGACTGTGTGGTACACTCCATTAAAACTACTCCTCTCCTCACAGCTGCTCAAAGCCAGGCTGATCACACAAGATCTCTGCTGAAGCCTGTGGTTATTTTATTTTATATTTTTTTATTTAACCTTTATTTTTCTAGGCAAGTCAGTTAAGAACAAATTCTTATTTACAGTGACGGCCTACCAAAAGCTAAAAGACCTCCTGCGGGGACGGGGGCTGGGATTAAAAATTTAAATAAATGCAAATAAATAAAATATAAATAGAGGACCAAACACACATCACGACGAGAGAGACAAATTAAGAGATTGAGATAAAACTGTCCAGTTTGAGTGTTAGTTGGAGCTCGTTCCAGTCGCTAGCTGCAGCGAACTGAAAAGACGAGCAACCCAGGGATATGTGTGCTTTGGGGACCTTTAACAGAATGTGACTGGCAGAACGGGTGTTGTATGTGGAGGATGAGGGCTGCAGTAGATATCTCAGATAGGGGGCAGTGAGGCCTAAGAGGGTTTTATAAATAAGCATCAACCAATGGGTCTTGCAACGGGTATACAGAGATGACCAGTTTACAGAGGAGTATAGAGAGCATTGGTGGCAAATCTGATGGTCGAATGGTAAAGAACATCTAGACGCTCAAGAACACCCTTACCTGACGATCTATAAATTCATCTCCATAATCTAGTATGGGTAGGATGGTCATTTGATTCAGGATTAGTTTGGCATCTGGGGTGAAAGAGGAGCGATTACGATAGAGGAAACCAAGTCTAGATTTAACATTAGTCTGCAGCTTTGATATGTGCTGAGAGAAGGACAGTGTACCGTCTAGCCATACTCCCAAGTACTTGTATGAGGTGACTACCTCAAGCTCTAAACCCTCAGAGGTAGTAATAACACATGTGGGGAGAGGGGCATTCTTCTTACCAAACCACATGACCTTTGTTTTGGAGGTGTTCAGAACAAGGTTAAGGGTAGAGAAAGCTTGTTGGACACTAAGAAAGCTTTGTTGTAGAGCATTTAACACATAATCCAGGGAGGGGCCAGCTGAGTATAAGACTGTATCATCTGCATATAAATGGATGAGAGAGCTTCCTGCTGCCTGAGCTATGTTTTTGATGTAAATTGAGAAGAGCGTGAGGCCTAGGATTGAGCCTTGGGGTACTCCCTTGGTGACAGGCAGTGGCTGAGACAGCAGATTTTCTGACTTTATACACTGCACTCTTTGAGAGAGGTAGTTAGCAAACCAGACCAAAGACCCCTCAGAGATATCAATACTCCTTAGCCGGCCCACAAGAATGGAATGGTCTACCCTATCAAAAGCTTTGGCCAAGTAAATATAAATAGCAGCACAACATTGCTTAGAATTAAGGGCAGTGGTGAAATCATTGAGGACCTTTAAGGTTGCAGTGGCACATCCATAACCTGAGCGGAAACCAGATTGCATACCAGAGAGAATACTATAGACATCAAGAAAGCCAGTCAGTTGATTATTGAGTTTTTACAACACTTTTGATAAACCTTGGCTGCCTTCCAAGCAATGGGAACCTCCCGAGAATGGAGAGACAGGTTAAAAAGGTTGGAGATAGGCTTGGCGATGATAGGGGCAGCAACCTTAAAGAAGAAAGGGTCTAAACCATCTGACCCAGATGGTTTTTTGGGGTCAAGTTTCAGGAGCTCCTTTAGTACCTCGGACTCAGTAACTGCCTTCAGGGAAAAACTTTGTAGCGGGGCAGGGGGAAAAGAGGGAGAAGCATCGGGATAGTTGCATTAGAAGGGGTGGCAGATGAGGAAATGTTGGACGGGCAAGGAGGCATGGCTGACTTAATGAAGTGTTGATTAAAGAATCAGCCATGTGCTTCTTGTCAGTAACAACCACATCATCAACTTTAAGGGACATGGGCAGCTGTGAGTAGGAGGGTTTATTCTCCAGGTCTTTAACCGTTTTCCAGAATTTCTTGGGGTTAGACCCACAGAGAGAGGAGTAACTAACTTTGGCCTTCCGTGTAGCCTAAGTGCACTTATTTCTCATTTGCCTGAACGAGAGCCAGTCAGCCTGAGTAAGCGTGTGGCGGGCCTTTCGCCAAATACAAGTCTTGAGGTGGAGTAACTCTGCAAGATCACGGTCGAACCAGGGGCTGAACCTGTTTTTAATTCTCATTTTCTTTATGGGGGCGTGTTTGTTAACAATACCACTGAAAATATAAAAAAAGAAGGTCCAAGCATCTTCGACAGAGGGGATCAAGCTGATTCTATTCCATTTTACAGAAGCCAGTTCATGAAGGAAGGCGTCTATGACAAATCAGGACAGGTTGTTTCACTGAGCAGCCATTACGAACACAGGCTGTAAAACAGTGATCACTTAAGGTCATTACAGAAAACACCAGACTGATACCTATCAGGATTATTTTTAAGGATAACATCAATAAGAGTAGCCTTTTCTGGGTATTTGGAGTCATACCTTGTGGGATTGCTAATAATCTGAGAAAGATTTAGGGAGTCCCATTGCTTTAGGACTTGGTCAGGTGGTTTAAGCATGACCCAGTTTAGGTCACCTAGCAGGACAAATTTAGACTTAGTGTAAGGGGCCAAGAGAGTGCTTAGGACAGGTAGGGTACAGGCCAGTGCTGATGGAGGACGATAGCACCCAGCAACAGTCAACAAAGAGTTATTTGAAAGTTAAATACATAAAACCAGCAAGTCACATTTTTGGGGGACAGACTTGGTGGAGACAACCGAGCACTGAAGGTGATCCTTGGTAATATTGCCACTCCCCCACCTTTGGAAGATCTGTCTTGCTGAAAAAGGTTATAACCAGAAAGGTTAACATCAGTATTCAAAACACTCTTCCTTAACCACTGGTTATGCTGATGCAGACACACAGAGTTGTGGGTGTGTGTATGTATGTATGTGTGTGTGTGTGTGTGTGTGCGTGTGTGTTTTGGGTGTATGTGTGTGTGTGTATGTGTGGGTGTTCCTTTCCTTTCATGTGTTTGTGTCTGTTTGTCTGCGTGTGTGTGTGTGTGTGTTTGTGTGTGTGTGCAAGTAATATTATACTGTATAACAATGTTGAAAAAGTCTCCAGCTCAACTTTGTAGACAGTGCTCCATCTCTAAATTTTGTAATTGTCTGTGCTTTTTTGTCCTCTATTTCAACTAACATTCTACCTGACACCGTACATTCATAGACCTAGTATGCATGTTGATTTTCTTCATAAAGTATTTTCCCAACATGTATCTACAGTAGGATGACAGTACAGTATACTGCAGAGACATGACATGAACTTCAGTAGTCTGGTCCTCAGAGAGACCTGTAGGAGGCTCCATAGATGTTAAGGAGAGCAGGCTCCATATATGATTAGGAGAGCAGGCTCCATATATGATTAGGAGAGAAGGCCCCATAGATGTTTAGGAGAGCAGGCTCCACAGATGTTTAGGAGAGAAGGCCCCATAGATGTTTAGGAGAGGAGGCTCCATAGATGTTAAGGAGAGAAGGCCCCATATATGTTTAGGAGTGGAGGCTTCATAGATGTTTAGGAGAGGAGGCTCCATAGATGTTAAGGAGAGAAGGCCCCATATATGTTTAGGAGTGGAGGCTTCATAGATGTTTAGGAGAGGAGGCTCCATAGATGTTAAGGAGAGGAGGCCACATAGATGTTTAGGAGGCGAGGCTCCATAGATGGTTAGGAGAGGAGGCTCCATAGATTTTAAGGAGAGGAGGCCCCATAGATGTTTAGGAGGTGAGGCTCCATAGATGTTTAGGAAAGGAGGCTCCATAGATGTTTAGGAAAGGAGGCCCCATAGATGTTTAGGAAAGAAGGCTCTATAGATGTTTAGGAGAGGAGGCCCCATCGATGTTTGGGAGAGGAGGCTCCATAGATCTTTAGGAGGAGAGGCCCCATAGAAACAGAATGAAGGCCCTGCAGTGCACTGTGACATCAGAGTAGCCTCTGAGCCTGCTCTGCAGGAAACCTGATCCTCCACATAGCCCATGGGAGCCTGCATCAGTACTGAGAGGGGAGATGGTGGTGGTGTACCACTTTATTTGGTAGGAAATTGGTGTAGCACCTGTCAGATGACCTCTTCACTCTCCCATTGGACAAAATTGAGCAACACTCTTTGAAGTACATTATAATAACATAATTTCAACATGTTTTGGGTCGTAATGACGTCATTTCAACCAGTTCTTACCACTGGGCTGCATGTTGGGAATTTGAAAACAAGTTATTATGGAGGGAACATGGATGAAGCACAAACACTATTTTCCTGCCTCAGTGTTCTGTTTTTGTTCGATCGGTTTCAGCTCAGTGGCAGTGTACTTTTTTCAGAGAGAGATTACAAAAAGTAATCATTCCCCATGTGGCATTTCTAGTTTTAATACAGCTCTAATAGGTGTGAAATCTTCTCCAGTATGGCTAAGTAGAGGGTTAACTGTCCCATTTAAAACAGCCTTATAACTCCTGTAGAAAGTAGCAGAGGGTTAACAGTCCCATTTAAATCAGCCCTATAACTCCTGTAGAAAGTAGCAGTTTCTTCAAACAGAACCAGCCTTGTGTTTAGTGTTTATCTGCAGGAGACGTGAGACGTCCACTCCTGAGGTGCACTACTGCCTGCTAGTCCTGCAGTGTCTCTCTCCCTCTCTGCTCCGCTCCTATCCTCTCCAGATCATAGACTCCATTAACATCCCTGGCAGTTGGGGAAAACAAAGCTAACACGTGCCAACAGAAGTGCAATGTGAAGAGAAGAGACACTCCTTTTAAATGACAAACACATTTCATTGGGGGGGTACAACAACTGAGACAGCCAGTCGAAGAGGCTGCTGGGACATTTTCCAGCTACAAAGGTGTAACAGACTAACAAATTAAAGATTACAGGATGACAATGTGACTACAGATGTTTTGCCTTTAGTGTCGATCCTTGGTATAATCCCAAACTGAAGAAACCAAGGAAAATGCACTAGATAAAAGTCCATGCTTTTCCAAGAACACTAGCTGGCTTATTAAATCTACTTTGATCCTCCTGTCTTTGATATTCATAGTCTCATAAAGAATTCACTTTAAGCGGTAAATATAGGTAGTTCAGTGAGCTGAGATGACATACACCCGTCATTCCTTCACAGTTTGTTTAAACTATCTAAAACAATCTGAGAAAATATGGGGAGATTAAAAAAACACTCAAATAGTGGTCGTTGTGAACCCTGAGTCCTTCTGTTTTGCAGAACAGGGAGGGTTTAATTTTGGGGCACTGCTCTACACAGTTTCACCATTTCATTATGAAATACTATGGCTCTTCAAACTGCTAGCTAGAGCACAATGGAAGTGTCTCTTGGTGAGTAATGTTGGCTCTTGGGATCAGAAGGGTACAGGTCTTATAGTTGAAGGAATGGAAATGTCAGGTAGTGTCACCGTACAACAGTCTACTTTTTCAATATAAGCTACCGACACAAGTACCACCATATGACAGAACATTAGACAACGGACATTAGTCACAGGCCAGAGCCACATCCATTAGACAGGAGTTGTTGGTTGTGACAGTCATGTGTGACCTGGTGTAGCTGCAGGACACAACCCCTCTGTTGTAAACACAGACACATAGTTCATTTTATCTCCTCTCTCCTCATTTTAGCCCTCGCTCAGTTCTCTCCGTCCTCTGGGCATGGATGAATGACCTCTCCCCTCATCCCCTCATCTCTGTGTTTCTAATTGTCCTCTGTTTCTGGGGTTAAAATATTGAGCAGCATCTATCAGGCTGTGGAGGGAGGGAGGGAGGGAGGGAGGAAAGGGTAGCTTGACCTGGCAGTGCCACCCTGCAGAGCTGGCCTGCCCGAGGCCAGTGTGTGTGTGTGTGTGTGTGTGTGTGTGTGTGTGTGTGTGTGTGTGTGTGTGTGTGTGTGTGTGTGGTATGGGGTGTTTGTGTGTGTGTGGTGTGGGGTGTTTGTGCAGGGTGTGTACCCTGTTTGTTTGGCCTGCCCAGAAGGTGACACGATGCCTCGGTGACGGGGAGGTTACTGCCGCATCTGACCTGACCTCTCACACCTCCGCCTGCTTCATGACACTGTGTGGAGAAACATGATGGGTCACACACACACACACACACACACACACACACACACACACACACACACACACACACACACACACACACACACACACACACACACACACACACACACACACACATGCACACACACACTTAAAATAAACACACACACACACACAGATGTTCTTTCTCTTCCTCTTTTTCTTTAACTCTCCCTTTCTCTCCGTCTCTCTCTCTCTCTCTCTCTCTCTCTCTCTCTCTCTCTCTCTCTCTTTCTTTCCCTCTCTCTTTCTCTCTTTCTCTCATAGACATAGACACACATCCTCTACCAAATTACTGGAGCCCTTACCTAATCTCTCAGACAATATACTAGCCCAGATATGGGAGGTAGTTTGGAGCCTGACACTGTAGATACAGCAACAACAAACAGTCCTCCCATAACAAAGACATGAGTTTCTCTCCACAGTTGAAGTGAAAGTCTCCTTAATTGGACCTATAATCTCCTGGTAGAGAAGCTGGAGGTTACAAATCCCCCTGTCCTCATTAAAAAGAACAACCTTACTTTTGAACACTGAGTTACAGCATTGATTAGAAAGCCTATCGCCTGGTGTGATATCCATTTCTTTCATTGTTCTTTTCTCGGCTGAAATAAGGCAGGCATTTTCACTGTGCATTCCAATTACAGCAGAGCAGATGAAAAAAAGGTGCAGTATTAACTAGAGAAACCCTGCTAACACAAAGAGAATTCCTAACTTAACAAGATGTCATTTTTCATTGATAACTCCCCATCAACATTTCTGCTGCTTTTTCTTTTCTGAATAATTATGAGTACTGCATTTGAATATGTATATACACAGACTTCAGGAGTAGTTGGATACAGTAGCCTTATGCAATTCTATATTTAATATTTCATATATTTTTTCAGTTGAAGCCATGCAAATCTGTGATGGTTTTAAAGATACTTTTCAGTGAATTGCTGATATAATAGTACACCCAGATTAATTATGTGATTTACCAAGATGTAGCATTCTTAATGGGATAATGAGAAACTATAGTACTAGTTGCTAGACCTTAGTAGCTTAGACCCACATAATTTGATTGCGTTTATAGAATAACGCAAGTATGGATATGTACTTCTCTAGAATACCGTTAAGTGTGACTTGAACTAAATTGACCATCCCATCCTTTATGACCACATAATTAGTGGTTGTCTGTTGTATCATGGTCCTTTAGCCGTTGCAGTGTGGGGAATTCAAAATCCTAATAGTAGGTATCAAGGAACCATCGATGCAGAGATCCAGATTATTAGTATAGAGGTTGTTAGCAAAGTTAGCTTTAGATTTAGACTTAGATTTGAGGCACATGGAGCTCCACTAGTGTCCATTTGCTCTGTGTGTCTCATCCCCGGCCTGCTCAGTCGGAGCATTTAAGCATAAGTGGCCCCATTAAAGCTACCTAAGAGGGCTTGCATCATAATTACCATTACCCTTGCCTGAATGCTAATTGAAATTCTTCTCCTGAATTTGAGATTTGAAATAAATTCGTTTTAATTTATTCTAGGAATGGAGACTCTTCAGAGGAAAGGAGGGCATGCACTGAGAATAAGAAAACTCACAGGTGCGCACACGAACACCATGTTGTTATCACACTCCAGGCTAAGTCTTGTTAATCATTTCTTCTTCTTCTTCTTCTTCTTCTTCTTCTTCTTCTTATTCTTCTTCTTCTTCTTCTTCTTCTTCTTCTTCTTCTTCTTCTTCTTCTTCTTCTTTCAAAGGGAGAGTTGCTCATGAACAATTCAGCCATGCCTTCCTAATGGTGTTTCACATGGCTCTGTGGGATATCTTTTATACATCAATGAGGCCAATTGACTGTTTAAGTGAGAAAGCACTGAGTGTTGCCAGGTCTGCTCAGCCCAGCTGTCCTGCTGCCTTGGTCTGTTCAGTATAGCTCTACACTCTAAAAATAAAAGGTTCCTGGAGTATCCTTTAGGGGTTCTTCAAATTGAAACTGTGGGGGAACCCCTATAAGTTCTTCAAATAACCCTTTTAATGGATCCTTTTAATGGATCCTTGAAGAACCTTTTGAATAACCTTTTGGGGTAAATGTTTTAACTACCCCCCCTATTATTATTATTATTAATAATAATAATAATATGCATAACAATAAAACAATCTGGCGTGTTGATGTTTTGATGTCTCCATATCCATAGCTAGAATGATTTTGCAGTGCATGGTGATCAAACAGGTTTTCTGTTATATTCATCAGAGTTGTAGGGAGGGTGAAGTCTGTGAATCCCAACATTTTATACAGATGATTAACAAAACATGCACACGACAGAATTCAAACCGTTTTTGTGGTGAATGTGAATGGAAAAAAACTGTTTTGATAATGATTTTCATACACATAACTATTGGATATTAATTGAAGAGGTAAGGGAGGAAGATGGTAAATGTAATCTGCATAACATAACAATACAAATTGACATACCTTTGTACGCCTCCTTGTCTGTATACCTGAAGACACAGACACAAAAGTGAGCAGTTCAGTCATCTGCACCCAATACAGCTAACCTTCAACATTTTCTTATAGCTTATATATTCTTACCTCTTTGTTGATTCATATCCATTGAATTGTGTCCATTTTTTATTTTAGAAAGATTTGCCCAAATATGAAAAGATAGATGGCATCATCATAAAACAATATCAATTTAGATCATACAAGGGACAAACCTTACCTTGAATTGAGGAGATCTTTACATTTTTCAGTTAAGTGGCTGCACCTGCTGCCCTTTCAAATCCAAATGTTTCAGTTGGGCAGTTAGTTGCTGGGGGTTCCTACAGGAACCTAAGGAGGTTCCTTGATGAACCCCACCTCCTTTGGGGTTTTTGGACGAACCTTTTGGGGGCCATTTTCAGTGCCAAGAACCCTAAGGTTCTTCGAAGAACTCTTGTTGAAACCCTAATTTTTTGAGTGTATCTCTATCTCTCTGCTGTACTGTACTGCTGCCCTGCTCTGTTCAGTATAGCTCTATCTCTCTGCTGTACTGTACTGCTGCCCTGCTCTGTTCAGTATAGCTCTATCTCTCTGCTGTACTGTACTGCTGCCCTGCTCTGTTCAGTATAGCTCTATCTCTCTGCTGTACTGTACTGCTGCCCTGCTCTGTTCAGTATAGCTCTATCTCTCTGCTGTACTGTACTGCTGCCCTGCTCTGTTCAGTATAGCTCTATCTCTCTGCTGTACTGTACTGCTGCCCTGCTCTGTTCAGTATAGCTCTATCTCTCTGCTGTACTGTACTGCTGCCCTGCTCTGTTCAGTATAGCTCTATCTCTCTGCTGTACTGTACTGCTTCCCTGCCCTGCCCTTTTTTTTTTCTTCTACCTTTATTTTACTAGGCACGTCAGTTAAGAACAAATTCTTATTTTCAATTACGGCCTAGAAACAGTGGGTTAACTGCCTTGTTCAGGGGCAGAACGACAGATTTTTACCTTGTCAGCTCGGGGATTCGATCCGCAACGGGCCCAACACTCTAACCACTCGGCTACCTGCCGCCCAGTTCAGTCTCTCTGTGTGCTGTACGTCCTGCTGCATTGCTCTGTTTACAGTAGCTCTATTTCTGTCTCTATCTGTACTGTACTGCAGGACAGATTAAAGATGTACACCCCTCGACACAAGATGGCACTCCAGCCTCGCTGACCTCCTGGGGATAACGCCCCCCACACCTCCCCCACCCCTCCCTCCCTTGCCCGGCTGGGACTGACGTGGCTGGGTCTGGGGCAGCCGCACACAGCTGGCAGCATTAGAAGCCTAACCCCTGATGGTAATGTGGCTCTGCGGCGCGGGGCGGGCACACTGAGCTGGGCAGGCTGGGCAGAAGGGGGCTTTTCCAGGATAGGATTACTGGACAGCATGGCCAGGGCAGACCACTGGAGGATCCCACTGTTCCAAGCATGGGCTGGCCAACCGTGTACTCCCTCACAGATGCCAATCACTTCCATGCTTGTTGTTCACAAGCACATACTACATAGTCGTGTTGTCTGAATGAGGCACAACCTATTGGAGACTTTTGACTTGGTGGATAATAACACCATTAATGTGACTGTGTAGTTGGGCTATGGAAAATATTTGTGATAATCTTTGATGACCTTGGCCTCCAGTGCACCACAATCTCTCAGTCCAAGTGAACCAGTGCTCTTTGGCCCAGAACTACAGTATCCAGCCTCTATCACCATCTCCTCCATTTCTCTCTCTGCCAGCCATTCCTCTTTATTCCTCTCCTCCTCTCTTTTGGTTCTCTGCCCAGTCTTCCTCCTCCAGAGGGACGTTACCAGCTGCTGAAGCAACATGGCTGACGCTGACCTGAGGCCAGCAGCCTTTCTGCCTGCCGGTCGGGTTCCCACACTACCTCCAAACCTCTGTTTATGAAGACGAACGATCAGGGGCTTATATTTATAACCACACCACCATGACCACTGTTCAGTCCTGCAGCATCGGGGTAATCACCACTGTTGCTTTGAGGCTGAGTGGAGTGGAGCAGACCTGATCCAGATGGGCCTCAGCCAACTTGGCCCCTCAGAGCTGCTGGGCTGAAATCATAGATGAGGCCGCCACTGACTGCCAATGCTCGGCTCGTTGGACGGACTGACTGGCAAACCAGTTATTCTTACAGGGGAGAGAGACAAAAGGGAGAGAGAGAAAGTGATGTTAATGTTTCAGCTTAATTATATAAAATGTCAGATTGCTTTGTTCAACCATTTCTTTTGTACAGTGATTTGTTACTACTGGGCTTCCCATTTCAGGACAAATACTGGGGTTTTGTAGAGATAGATATCATGACAGGGTATTGGGCAGAATCCATCATTAATGATACCAGAAACTGATTCAGTGAAGGGATTGCGGAAATTTGGCATTTTTAGAAAGGCAAGCATTTGTATTCCTCGAAATACTTAACCCACTTAAATGTAACTTACATTCTTTGTTTACCTTATATGTCTCCAAAGTCTCCTTCCATGCTTAATTTGAACTGACAGAACTGTTCTTATATCAGACAGGCATTGTTCTCAAGCTCTTGGACGAGGGCAAACATTTATCATGTATTCTTCTGATTTTTTCTCTTTCTGCCTCCTCTATCTGTCTGACCCCCTAAAAACATATCATTATGGTGGTGGTGGTGGTGGTGGTAGTGGCTCGGGGAGATGTGTGGACTGTGGACTATTCCCACCACACCACGACAGCCTGACAACGCTGTTCTCCACACTCCCACTGGTGTTCCAGACACATTATATGTAGAAGAAGATCAGCAACACCTCCCTAAAACCCTGTCTCTTGTTTGTGTATGTTGGAACCCAACCTTTAGAGAAACCAACAAAACAGTGTAGGCTACAGCAAAGTACACTTCACAGTGCCAGTTTAAACTTAGCCCACACTGACATGTCGATTTGGAGTTTTTAAGTCACCTTTCTATGGTTTTCTGTGGAGGGAGGTGTTCCTTGAAAATACCCACAGGGTTGAATTAATGTGGGCTTAGCGGATACTACATAGCCACAAGTAGGTGAAAGGCAAAGGGAGCGTCCAGACCAGGCGTGTCACTCAAGCAGCTGTGGATGGATAGCGCTAGCTTCTAGCTAGTTAGCAGGCTCGGAGTTGGAGCCCTGACCGGTAGTACATTCTGGTTTTGGCTGGCCATGTTGAGCTCCATGGCCATTGGGAACGAGGGTGAGATTGGGAGAGAGAGAAAGAGAGAGAGAGGTCCATGCTGTGATTATAAAGTCACCAGTGATATCACCAGTATTATCAATACTTAACCTTCCAGTCCTTCAGAATGGGATTTTGGCTCTACTGCTGGACCAGAGCGTAAAAGTATTTTAAAGAGTTTGAGTTCCTCGGAAGTGTTTGAAAACGATACTTTGGAGGATTAGGTTGCTAGTTAGAGTTAAAACCACAGGCCTCAGTAAAATAAACCAGACCATATTTCTAACTTTCTGGATGTTGTCTGAAAGTAGAATAGATGTTTGACATGTGTCCATCTGACAGGTGGCACCTTGATGGTCTGGTCTAGATGGCTAACCCTGGGTACTATTAAGCATTGTGGTTCTATTTCCATACCTTTTCTACCCATCTCCATGTGTGTGGTGTGTGTGTGTGTGTGTGTGTGTAATGTTTATGCGTCTGTGTGTTATAATAGACCATGAGAAGAAAAGTACTTGTGTTCAGTATTCAGGGAATGCTATGTGATTCCTGAGAGGCTCTGGCAGGTCATTGGCAAGGCCTGCAGGTATAAGTGGTAGTGATGCTGATGGAATGCCTGTCTGCAAGATTCTCTCTCTCTGTGTGTGTGTCTCTTTGTGTGTGTGTCTCTTTGTTTGTGTGTGTGTGTGTGTGTGTGTGTGTGTGTGTGTGTGTGTGTGTGTGTGTGTGTGTGTGTGTGTGTGTGTGTGTGTGTGTGTGTGTGTGTGTGTGTGTGTGTGTGTGTGTGTGTGTGTGTGTGTGTGTGTGTGTGTGTGTGCGTGTGTGTGTGCATGTGTGCATGTGTGTGTGTGTGTGTGTGTGTGTTTCAATGGGGTTCTCTGTCTTATCTATGTCTGTCTGGGTCAGTTGTTTTTGTATGCCATGTCTCTTGTAGCCCTGTACTCATTAACCCTGTCTGTGGAGCCAGCCTGCAGTTCATACAGGGCCTCTATAGCAGCCTCTCCAGTCTGCAGCCGCTGCTCTGGGATCTGTGTGTTGGAGAGAGAATGAGATCAGGTTACGCCAGGGATAATCCCCCCAAAGCTCTTTTGTTCTGGCCTAAAGCGTTGGATATTACCCTATCCATAAGTGATTTTAATTGGTTGTCTCATATGACACGCACGCGCCCGCCCACTGTTAATTCCGCACCCTGTAATTGGCTGAGAGTCGTCTGTGTCTGAGAACGGCGTATTAAGTTCAGATGACAATAATGGTTTAGGTGGCGGTGGTGGTCAGAGGTTGACCCGTGCGTTGGATGGTCAGTGTGACCATTACATTGACTCACTACACTGTCTCTGTCTGTCTGACTGTCTGGCTTTGCTGCTGTTTTCGTCACTGTGGAGGACAGGACAGAGGTTGTTCATTGTCTCAGACACGGGTTGTCTTTCTGTCTGTCTGTCCAGCTCCCTTATTGAAGCCTTGCCTCCCCAGATGACAGTAGATCGCTGGGTTACCATCGTAATCATGGGATCTTTGATTACCACGGATGGCTGTAATGCTATATCCTGCTAGCTCAATTCACCAGGCCTGGCCAGCACCTGGGACCCTGCCTGCCTCCCTGCCTGCCTGGTGGGCTTGTTGGCTGGCCTCACTGATTCTGCTGTCTGGCTGTCTGGCTGCCTGGCACCTCCAACACTCACAGAGATTTACCGTGGTTGATTCACTGTCTTTCTGTAGACGGCACAATCAAATGTTGGTAGTCTAAGATATCCCAGTGCACTGGCTGGACCAGTGACACTCTCAATATCTTCTTTTCCAAAGGTCTCAGGGATATTACAATATAGTATACAACACTTCAGACAGTATGTCTATGGTCCATGGCTGCATAGCATACAGAAAATAACACAATGGTGTAATCAGTGAATCGTCCGATATTTCCCCTCTTATTTCATAGCAGTTCTGTTCTCTCTAACATAGACACCTGACCAGACAGACAGTGGCTCATCCCAGGCTCATCCTCCCAGCCCCTCTCAACCCCATTGCAGGCATATGTTTCAGAGTGTGTGTGTGTGGGGTATGAGCACCAGTTTGTCCTCTAATCCCCTTTAGATAGATGGATGATTTATTTGGGTGAGGCCCAGGCCGTGCCCTAGACAGTGTTTCACTAACAGGCTGGATTGTGTTGAAGCTCTCATACGCGCCATGTTGCCCCTCCAGACCCCAGCTCACTGGTGCTTGTGCATGGAACTTGACCTTGGGTTCAGCGTAAAGCTTGACCTTATGAGGTCCTGAGACATGGCATGTCTGGCATTTAACCCACTACGTCCCTTTCTTTCTCTCTCTCTCTCTCTCTCTCTCTCTCTCTCTCTCTCTCTCTCTCTCTCTCTCTCTCTCTCTCTCTCTCTCTCTCTCTCTCTCTCTCTCTCACTCTCTCTCTCTCTCTCTCTCTCTCTCACTCGGTCTCTCCCCATTTATTTAACTCACTGTCTCTCTCCCCCTCTCTCTCCCCCTCTCTATATCTCTCTGTCTATCTCTCTCCCCCCTCTGTCTCTTTCCCTCCCCATCTCTATCTCTCTCCCCCTCTCTCTCTCTCCCACTCTCTCTCTCTCTCCCCCCTCTCTCCCCCCCCCTTGACTCTCTCTCTCTCTCTCCCATCTCTCAATCTCCCCCTCTCTCTCTTTCCCCCATCTCTCTCTCTCCTCCATCTCTCTCTCCCCCTCTCACTCCCCCCCTCTCTCTCTCTCACTCCTTCATCTCTCTCTCTCTCTCTCCCTCTCTCTCTCTCCCATCTCTCTCTCCCCCTCTATCTCACCCTCTCTCTCTCCCCCATCTCTCCCCCTCTCTCTCCCTCTCTCTCTCTCGCTCTCTCTCTCGCATTGTTGTTTGTTTTTTTACTCCACCATCTCTCATTCCTAGAAATCTCCACCTGTCATTGCCTTCTGCCCTCTGACCCCGTGGGTAAAAAGCCATTTTCAAAGGACTGGGCAGTCACATACTGTTTATGTCTGAATCTCCCTCATGCTGGGCCTGGATTTGCTACAGAGTGACAAGGTCACTGGGCTTTGTAGCTCATAATGGCCCAGTCTGAGTCTGGGCCTGGTACAGCAGATAGCTACAGATATATCCAAGCAGCTGACATGGCTGGTGCTTTACCATGGCTGTGAACCTGCAGGCCAGTACAGGACAGTTGGGTTCACTTAAGTGGATTACTCACTATCTCCCAGACCCTCTCAACCCCTCTCAGTAGTGAAACCACTTGCCGCACCACCATGCCCATTATATCCGTTAGAGCATTTATAGAAAGAGCATTCAGAGCAACACAAGTCAGGACCCCATATGTGAGTCATTATACTGTAGAGTGCAATGACATTGTTGGGTTTATTAGAGGTACATTTTACTTTGATGTCTTATCTGTGAAGTAGAGTAGCTATCTAAATGCGTTGTTCTTTTTGATGAACGTTGTAGTTGTGGATTTGTATTGGTGTTGCAGGTGTTACTTAGAAAGAAAGGCATCCGGTACAAAGGGAGGAGAAGATGAGGAAGTAGGACAATTCTCAGTTTTGGTGAAGGAAGGATCAGATCAGATCAGATCTCTGTTGGAGGGAGGGTTGGCACCACAGGAACCATAGACATTATGCACAACCTCTTGTTGTTGCTCATTCATTCCTCATGGTTGGTATTCCTCTGTGGACTATAACACAAACAGGATTTCACCTGATGATTAGCAATAGTTAAAATGGTGTAAGCCACATGGGGGCTCATTAACATGGTAACACACATCCACACTATTCAATTTCTCTTCTGTGTTGTGTTAGGAGGAGGAGGAGGAAGAGGAATGTGGCGGAAGAGGAGTTGGGTAGGAGAGGAATGGGAGGTACTGTAACGGAAGGGGAGGAGAGGTTAGGGTGTGTTGGGGCCCAGAGACCAGAGTGTGTGTAGCACCCCCTCCTCTCCCTACCGCTCTTAGGGGTCGGCCCCAGTCACGTGGGCTCCCCTCCTCCTCATCTTCCCCCAGGGTGACTCTGTGGCCCCCAGGGCCCCTCACTCCCCCAGTTCCCCCGCTCCCTGGGCTAACTCTGGAGTTTTACAACTCCTTCTATTACAGTCATCATTCACAGACACAACCACTAATGAAGGACTGTGGAGGCAGCTGAGATAGATCCAGGGTTTATAGATAGAGAGAGAGCGAGAGAGAGAGAGAGAGAGAGAGAGAGAGAGAGAGAGAGAGAGAGAGAGAGAGAGACCAAAGAAATCAGGACCAAAGAAATGTACTTTAATAGTTTACAAGATGTTCCACTGCTTATTATTTTGCTTTTATTTCAACTATGTCAACCACAAACAACAGTTATTTCTCAATTCATCAACACCGACAGTTGATGTTTTGAAAAAATACCAGACCATATTTTTGTGGTTGCAGAAACATAAAAAAAAATACACTTCCCTTTTTCAGTTCTTCTTCCTGATTGTATATGTCATTGCCACTCACCAAAAATGTACAAATGGGAACAACGGATGTGGTGGAGATAAAACTCTGTCTCAGAACAGAACAGAACAGCTGTGTAAAACAATTGGGCTGTAACAGTAACAGCATGTCATATATAGTCTCCTTACTTCTCCTGTGATTTCACAAGATGCCAGTTCTCCTCTTTCAAAGAGAATACTCAAATGGTAATATCAAGATAAATCAAGACAAAGCTGCAACATGACTTTTATATCCACTGTGCCACTTTCATAGGTGCCTTGTGTTATGTTGATCTCGACTTCTACTGTACTGTATCCGTACGGGCCCTGAAAAACGGGAATACATTTCATTTTAGTGGTGGTGAGAGGTAGGACAGACGGCTCTCATTAGACCAATCCTTGGAGAGGAGAGGAGGAGAGGAGAGAAGGAGACGAGGAAATATGTCCAGCTATTGTTCTGCAGTCTTCACTACAAGTTTCATTCTTCTAAATCACATAAACACATCGTCACACACAGAGGTGCAGGGGGGTTTACATCCCTACTTGAGCACTCACACACACTGTCATCGCTAAGCCTCTGAGAAGAGGAGTCACAGGAGATGAAAGACACTTGTAGTCAGTTAAAATAATTGGAGAGATATAGCAAGATATAATATACTTACCTAAGTGACAGAGGCAATACCAGTTCATGCAGTCCTTTGATGGATAGTCAGCCCTGTTTGTAGCATAGTCCATAATAGCGTAATCTGATTTAACCCTTGTGTATTGTGACCTATTATAAAAAATAATAGTATAAAGAACATGGCGGTAAATGGCATCTGGGGATGCTGTGGCCCGGTCCCCATCCTCCCAGGATGTCCACTCTCTCCCTCACACTGTCACAGACCTCTGGGGGCAGAAACCAGGGGACAGGTGTTGGTGACCAGGAGGACACTTGTCAGACCAGACCTGTGTTTGAATAAAAGAGAGAGGGGTGAGGGTTACAGAGAGAGACAGAGAGTGCGTGAGTGTGTGTGTCCAGGCCAGTGTGTGTAAGTGTGCCTAAACAAGTGTGTGTGTGTGTGTGTGTGTGTGTGTGTGTGTGTGTGTGTGTGTGTGTGTGTGTGTGTGTGTGTGTGTGTGTGTGTGTGTGTGTGTGTGTGTGTGTGTGTGTGTGTGTGTGTGTGTGTGTGTGTGTGTGTGTGTGTGTGTGTGTGTGCGTGTGTGTTAAAGAGACACTGCTGCTGATGTAGATGGGATGTGACAGTTCTTCCTGGGATTCTGGGATTAATTGGGATCAGGTCACCTCTTCACTGTCTGGACAGTAATGCTATGCAGTCTCATATGGCTATTTACATAGCCAGCCTCCCTGGGCTCCTCTCTCACTCACCACACACACGCACACACACACATACACACACACACTACACAATGTGCCTAGCTAGAGATTATGTGTTGTCAGTATTTTTAGCCGAGCTAGCAGCAGAAGTCGTACTAGCAGCAGTCGAGCTTGTTGGTTCCCATGTTATATTCAGATAAACTTTTTTTTTCTCCTCTTTTTTTTTCCATATTTCCTTGCTCGGGAACAAATATGTGTACTTGACAAGAGCCTCCCTACTAAGAAAGTGGTTGTCGATGCTGAAGTAACTATGTTACCTTTTGCAAACTCTGTCTGAAAGCCGCAGCCCCCTTCAGAGGAGGGGATAGATGGGAGAGAGACAATGAATGTGCAGGTACTAAGAAGACACACTGTACTGAATAATTTATGTCTCTGCAAAATAAAGACAGCGTCTTGAAGTCCTGAGTAAAGTAGCAGATGTAGACAGTGGTGACATGTGAAGAGACAATAAAGACAGGAACAGTGGAGGGAAAGGGGAGAAGCTGTGAGGCTGAGTTAAGAAATTGTTTTGGTTTCACTGCCAACTGACTTGTTTTTGAAAGTTGTATTACTTTGACTTGTTTACCACTAGGCCTCTCCCCACTCTCTGCTCCCTCACGACCATCACACTCGGGAAACTACAGTACCCAGGTGAATCCTGGGTAGACACACTAGAGGAAGAGAAGCAGTCAGTGGCCTCTTTGATTCCAGGCCTCTGGTTCTCTTAGATTAGCTATTCTCTCTATAGATACACCTACAAACCCACTGGCAGATAGAGCAACCTGAAGAATGGAGAAAACGATCCTGTCCCTGTTCTAATGGAGGTGGAACCATACTGGAATGGTGCTGGGTTAGGTTGGTTGGTTGGTCAGTTGGTTTGATGTTTGGTTGGTGGCTTGGGTTAGGTTGGGTGGTTGGTTGGTTTGATGGTTGGCGGGGTGGTTGGTTGGCAATAGTTATGACCCCATTTAGTTGACTGGTCGAATGTTTGGTTGATAGGCAGTTGGTCGACCAAGATTTTTTTAATTGAGCAGTGGCAAATATATTTAAAAACTTTTATGGTACATGAGACACCTGTCTGATTCACGCATGTCTGAGTGGACTAATACATTGCTGAGGCTGCGGGGATGGCACACCAGTAACACCAGTACTACATTTACCATTCACTCCCATAATTTCTAATTACAATGTTTGTGAAGGCCAGCAGCAGCAGCAGGCAGCGGGAGGAGGGTCGGGAATAGTTTTTTTTCTTCTGGTTAGGCTATATTGATCTCTGCCTCCCTCTTTAGTAATTGTTGTTTTTAATCGCAGTGCTTAAAGCATCAGACAAGCTCAGTAGCCAACATATAGTGGATTGTATTCAAACACAGGGTGTGTCTATATATGGGAAAATACACGTTTATAAATGTTGACCAATCGAACAGACGACTCTCTGTCGACCAAATTGGTGGTTAGTTGCTGGGTAGTTAGTACATGGGTGACGCTGGAGAGAAATGCTTCCCCTACGCTCCCTAATAAAGGTGGATTGGTAACTGGATTGGTTGAAGGTTGGCTTCCTTCCCTAATTAAGGTGGATTGGTAACTGGATTGGTTGGAGGTTGGCTTCCCTCCATAATAAAGGAGGATTGCTAGCAGGATTGGTTGGTTGTTGGCTTCTATCCCTAATAAAGGAGGATTGGTAGCTGGATTGGTTTGTGGTTGGCTTCCCTCCCTAATAAAGGAGGATTGGTATCTGGATTGGTTGGTGGTTGGCAGGCTAGGTGAGTGTGTCTGCATGGTGTCTGGAGGAGGGAGGGACCCCGGTGGGTACGCAGACAGACACCCAGACGGCCAGCGGAGAGCTCCTGTCCTGCCAGTCTGTCCACATTATACCTCTGGAGCCCTGATGACACCTGACGATGGCAGCCTACTGGGGTCCTTGTCTTGAATAACGCAGCTGCCCGCACGACACCCGTCATTTCCACCGCCACTTTCATCCCTGTGCTCACTTCAAAAGTGACATCTGTCATCCCTAAGAAGATTAGAGCCGCCATGTTTCTGCCATCAGACGCTTTGATGGTGATTTGGCCCCGGGCATTTGTCATATCTAACTTACCAAGAGAGAACAATGGAGGAATCAGACTTGGCTTTAAATAGTAGAATTGTAAAGTACAGGCAAGATGAAATAAAATCCCCCCACTATCACTATATAGATAGGGAATCAAAGTGTAGCAGAGAGCTGGTGGAAGTGTGTATCACCATAGGGATAGGGAATCAAAGTGTAGCAGAGAGCTGGTGGAAGTGTGTATCACTATAGAGATAGGGAATCAAAGTGTAGCAGAGAGCTGGTGGAAGTGTGTATCACTATAGAGATAGGGAATCAAAGTGTAGCAGAGAGCTGGTGGAAGTGTGTATCACTATAGAGATAGGGAATCAAAGTGTAGCAGAGAGCTGGTGGAAGTGTGTATCACTATAGAGATAGGGAATCAAAGTGTAGCAGAGAGCTGGTGGAAGTGTGTATCACTATAGAGATAGGGAATCAAAGTATAGCAGAGAGCTGGTGGAAGTGTGTATCACTATAGGGATAGGGAATCAAAGTGTAGCAGAGAGCTGGTGGAAGTGTGTATCACTATAGGGATAGGGAATCAAAGTGTAGCAGAGAGCTGGTGGAAGTGTGTATCACTATAGAGATAGGGAATCAAAGTATAGCAGAGAGCTGGTGGAAGTGTGTATCACTATAGAGATAGGGAATCAAAGTGTAGCAGAGAGCTGGTGGAAGTGTGTATCACTATAGAGATAGGGAATCAAAGTGTAGCAGAGAGCTGGTGGAAGTGTGTATCACTATAGAGATAGGGAATCAAAGTATAGCAGAGAGCTGGTGGAAGTGTGTATCACTATAGGGATAGGGAATCAAAGTGTAGCAGAGAGCTGGTGGAAGTGTGTATCACTATAGGGATAGGGAATCAAAGTGTAGCAGAGAGCTGGTGGAAGTGTGTATCACTATAGAGATAGGGAATCAAAGTGTAGCAGAGAGCTGGTGGAAGTGTGTATCACTATAGAGATAGGGAATCAAAGTGTAGCAGAGAGCTGGTGGAAGTGTGTATCACTATAGAGATAGGGAATCAAAGTGTAGCAGAGAGCTGGTGGAAGTGTGTATCACTATAGAGATAGGGAATCAAAGTGTAGCAGAGAGCTGGTGGAAGTGTGTATCACTATAGAGATAGGGAATCAAAGTATAGCAGAGAGCTGGTGGAAGTGTGTATCACTATAGGGATAGGGAATCAAAGTGTAGCAGAGAGCTGGTGGAAGTGTGTATCACTATAGGGATAGGGAATCAAAGTGTAGCAGAGAGCTGGTGGAAGTGTGTATCACTATAGAGATAGGGAATCAAAGTATAGCAGAGAGCTGGTGGAAGTGTGTATCACTATAGGGATAGGGAATCAAAGTGTAGCAGAGAGCTGGTGGAAGTGTGTATCACTATAGAGATAGGGAATCAAAGTGTAGCAGAGAGCTGGTGGAAGTGTGTATCACTATAGGGATAGGGAATCAAAGTGTAGCAGAGAGCTGGTGGAAGTGTGTATCACTATAGAGATAGGGAATCAAAGTGTAGAAGATAGCTGGTGGAAGTGTGTATCACCATAGAGATAGGGAATCAAAGTGTAGCAGAGAGCTGGTGGAAGTGTGTATCACCATAGAGATAGGGAATCAAAGTGTAGCAGAGAGCTGGTGGAAGTGTGTGTCACTATAGAGATAGGGAATCAAAGTGTATCAGAGAGCTGGTGGAAGTGTGTATCACTATAGAGATAGGGAATCAAAGTGTAGAAGATAGCTGGTGGAAGTGTGTATCACTATAGAGATAGGGAATCAAAGTGTATCACTATAGAGATAGGGAATCAAAGTGTATCACTATAGAGATAGGGAATCAAAGTGTATCACTATAGAGATAGCGAATCAAAGCATAGCAGAGAGCTGGTGGAAGTGTGTATCACACACTCATGACTGTATCTGCCAGGTCTGCACCACTATGGAGCAGCAACTGCTGATAAAGATGTGAATGATTGGTTTAGCCTTGTTGTGTTGTTATGTTGCCACAATGTGTTTTTGTGTATACCCACCCACTGTGTCTTCATATTGTGTAATGAGGGGAGGAGAAGAAGAAACAGCTCGCCGTCACCGTTCACAAGGCCATCAGAGTAGTCAGACTTATCATAGGGAGTGTGTGAACTGTGTGTGTCTGTGTATGAGAGTTTGTTGAATGTTTGTGCCATTGTTTGTGGAATGTGTAGTATATGTGTGTGTGCTTGTGGCTGTTCTAGTGTTTGTGGATGTTGCTGTGACTGAGTTCATGACTCGGACTAGGCCCAGATGCTATATAACTGTCAAATGGTCACGTCCCTAACTGAGTTTACAGGCGTCACATTTGATTGTATCTTTGGATATATATTTAGCTCTAGCTGTGGCCATTTCATTTTCCGTATCAGCCATATCAGTCTGTCCATGTGTAGCAATGTTCTCTATCCTTCTGAAGCAGTCTTTTCTCTCTCTCTCTCTCTCTCTCTCTCTCTCTCTCTCTCTCTCTCTCTCTCTCTCTCTCTCTCTCCCTCTCTCTCTCTCTCTCTCTCTCTCTCCCTCTCTCTCTCTCTCTCTCTATCTCTCTCTCTCTCTCTCTCACTCCCCTTCTCCATCTCTCTGCCCACTCCCTCTCCCTGGGTTAACCCAGAGTTCACCCATCCCTCTTTCTCACCTCTCTGTGACTGACAAGCCTGTCTTCCAGATGGCTGCCAGATTGCGTGTCACTTCATATTGAGACCTGTTTGATTAATGCATAATTTAAGGCCCTGTTAAGTTGCTCTCCACAAATATATGTATATCCAATTAACACTGTTAAGCTAGGTGACATCACCGCCTAACTATCTGTTTTTCCTCCCCACAGTCAGTGTTCTACTTATAGCCTGGGCTAGAGGGCTAGGCTATACTGGACCAGGCGCCTCGCTAACCCCGCCTCTCCCCATCCTACTCTCCGGTTGTTAAAATAAACTGTCCTTGGAACCAACCAGGATGGAACAAGGCTGATTAAGCATGTTTACCACTGATGCTGGGTTTTGGATACACACACTCACACATGTACACAAACACACAAATGCGCAGACACATACACACACACACACACACACACACACGTTTGTGTTCTCTGCAATTGCCGGTGATGAGGCTGAGCTGCAGACCATCAGAACTTTAAGATGGGGTCGGACCGCAAGCCGGAGGCACTCGTAGGATTTGTTTTATTTGCGTTGCCAAATGATTCTGTATGTTTAATTCCAACATTAACACATCTACCCCAACAACATCATCTGAGGGAGGAAGTGGCTTAAGATACTGTACTGTTCCATTCTTACCACCTAAATACAACTACTGTGTCATGTCTGAAACAAGTGCATACCAAAGTATCTAAAGAGTCTAAATTGGATGCCACTGGATCTCCATTGGGTCTTCCATATTCAATACCTTCTGATCACAGAATATTGATTCATGTAGGACCACAACCAAGCACATTTTGAAGCATACTTCAATAAACTCTTGCAATAAAACATAACACTCTTTGTCATAACACAATGTCCTCCTGGCTGCATATGTATTTTTGTACTTTAGTCAGTGTGGCTCTGTCTGTGTGACTGTCTCCCTGAGGCAGGGCTGTTTTGTAGAAGTGTAGCCTCAGTGTTCAGTGTTCTCCTCCTATCTCACACAGGCCTTTTCTTCTATAATTCATCAGATCCATCACTGTGTGGTGGCTCAGGGGGACTGGAGGCTAGAGGTACCTGAGATACAGGACTATCACCCCTGGTCCTCCTGCTCTGGTGAACAACACAGACAGAAGTATGACGGGATGAGGAAAGAGATGAGAAAAAGTTGCAGTTCATCTACATACAGTGGCTTGTGAAAGTATTCAACCACCTTGGCATTTTTCCTATTTTGTTGCCTTACAACCTGGAATTAAAATGGATTTGTGTCATTTGATTTACACAACATGCCTACCACTTTGAAGATGGTAGGCCCCGCCCCCCCCCTAAAGTCAATACTTTGTAGAGCCACCTTTTGCAGCAATTACAGCTGCAAGTCTCTTGGGGTTTGTCTCTATAAGATTGGCAGATCTAGCCACTGGGATTTTACAGCAATCTTTAAGTCATACCACAGATTCTCAATTGGATTAAGGTCTGGGCTTTGACTAGGCCATTCCAAGACATCTAAATGTTTCGCCTTAAACCACTCAAGTGTTGCTTTAGCAGTATGCTTAGGGTCATTGTCCTGCTTGAAGGTGAACCTCCGTCACCGTCTCAAATCTCTGGAAGACTGAAACAGGTTTTCCTCAAGAATTTCCCTGTATTTAGCACCATCCATCATTCCTTCAATTCTGACAAATTTCCCAGTCCCTGCCGATGAAAAACATCCCCACAGCATGATGCTGCCACCACCATGCTTCACTTCACTTCATGGTATTCTCGGGGTGATGAGAAGTGTTGGGTTTGTGCCAGACATAGCTTTTTCCTTGATGGCCAAAAAGCTAAATTTTAGTCTCATCTGACCAGAGTACCTTCTTACATATGTTTGGGGAGTCTCCCACATGCCTTTTGCCGAACACCAAACGTGTTTGATTTTTTTTTTATTTAAGCAATGGCTTTTTTCTGGCCACTCTTCCGTAAAGCCCAGCTCTGTGGAGTGTACGGCTTAAAGTGGTCCTATGGACTGATACTCCAATCTCTGCTGTGGAGCTTTGCAGCTCCTTCAGGGTTATATTTGGTCTCTTTGTTGCCTCTCTGATTAATGCCCTCCTTGCCTGGTCTGTGAGTTTCGGTGGGCGGCCCTCTCTTGGCAGGTTTGTTGTGGTGCCATATTCTTCCCATTTTTGAATAATGGATTTAATGGTGCTCCGTGGGATGTTCAAAGTTTCAGATATTTTTCTATAACCCAACCCTGATCTGTACTTCTCCACAACTTTCCCCCTGACCTGTTTGGAGAGCTTCACGGTGCCGCTTGCTTGGTGGTGCCCCTTGCTTAGTGGTGTTGTAAACTCTGGGGCCTTTCAGAACAGGTGTATATATACTGAGATCATGTGACAGATCATGTGACACTTAGATTGCACACAGGTGGACTTTATTTAACTAATTATGTGACTCCGTAAGGTTTTTCTTTTCACTTCACCAATTTTGACTATTTTGTGTATGTCCACTAAATGAAATCCAAATAAAAATCTATTTAAATTGCAGGTTGTAATGCAAAAAAATAGGAAAAATGCCAAGGGGGATGAATACTTTTGCAAGGCGCTGTAGAGGAGTATGGGGAGTTGCAGATGTTAGAGTTCCAGACACCCAAAGACTACATTATGTCCTGAGGCTGACCAGACTGAGGCTTTTGGAGAGACCAGAACAGCCCTGAGGCCAACACACTGTGCCCCGACAACCAAACACATACTGTGAATGCACACACATTCAGACTTTCAGACATAACATTCACTCATCTACATTGTTGAACGCCGTTATTGTTTACGGTTCACGTTATGAATACAGCAATCTGATTAATACCGACTGTCAACAACCTTCGTCGCTAGGGAACGCATGAGGTAATGCATTTCAAATACTTATATTCTCCTTATACAGAGGATACAGTAAACTAATTCAGTAGCAGTGTATAATGTACTGTACCTACTAAGTTACATTAATATTCAGTAACATAATCATCATAAGAGAAATTACATGGATACAAAACTAATATTGAAATGAAGCCTATGTGGAAATGTATATCATCACTACTTAAAGCACTGTATGATAATTTATACCACACTCAAACTGACAGCTTTCCCATCAAATTATGCGATCATGCCATATTGGCTAGCTGAATGTAAATGTCACTCTACAAATAATAACTAATCAAGTTCAGTGGGAGTACACAGGAAAGCAGGAGCCTACTTCCGAACCAGCTAGCCAGCAGAGTGGTAAAAGCGACTTTAATATGGAGGCATGAGCACCCACAGCTCTATCTGTCAAAAATATCTGTAGTATCTGAGTCCAGAGAGAGAGAGAGAGAGAGAGAGAGAGAGAGAGAGAGAGAGAGAGAGAGAGAGAGAGAGAGAGAGAGAGAGAAAGGAGAGGGGGAGAGGGAGAGAGAGGGGGAGAGAGGGGGAGAGAGGGAGATGGAGAGAGAGGAGAGGGAGAAAGGGAGCGAGAGGAGAGGGGGGAGAGAGGGAGAAGAAGGGGGAGAGGGGAAAAATGTGAGAGAGAGAGATCTCCAGACTCATTTGTACATGTCCCTCAGAGTGTGTACTCAAGCTTCATTATAACACTGGTTGAGGCTCAGATCCGTCAGCACGTCTCTACCAGCTGTCACTGAGATGGGGCTGCAGATTTCACCCAATCACAACTGTCGTCAGTTCCCTCTGTGTGCGCGCACACACACACCACAGATGAAGAGGAGAGTGAGAGGACTATGGCTGGCTGTGTGAAATCCTAAATTCTCATACATATGATAATGTATGAAACATAGTTATGATAATGTATGAAACATAGTTATGATAATGTATGAAACATAGCTATGATAATATATGAAACATAGTATAATGAAGGAGAGAAACCAGCAGACATAGACCTAATCCTACTGTGTGTTTGATGCTATACAGATAGTCCATACTCCACTGCCTAAAGTACAGACCAAAGTATTGTAGGTGCATCTAGGCCCTCTTATCAGAGCCATTGCAGGCCAGAGTACTATAACAAAACATCCACTATGATAATGTATGAAACATACTGTAATCAAAGAAAGAAACAGATTAACTTTATACTCCAATCCTGTGTGGACGGATAGGCATGTGTCTACACAGTGGTGCATTGTACGTGCATCTCACTCCTCTTGTCTTCTGACAAGTTTACACTGATTGTTTCATGTATCTGGACCTGTGCCCCTGACACCTGCATTCCCTTTGAACCTTGCCTTTTGTGCTGTGGAGCAGCCTTTTGTTTTAGATAAAACAGACTATGTATGGTCAGACTCTGACTACATGTACAGCCAAATGTCAGCTCCGCAGAGCATGAAGAAACCCAGAAACACACACTGACTCTGGACTGCTGCTGGGCTACTGACAGGGTGTTTCCTCTGTATTTTCTAATGTTTCCTCAGCCTGTTGTATCATCCAAGTGCAACCTCAATTACGAGAGAGACAACAGAATTAATGTTTTACGACTGTTCTAGGATGATGCCTGACCTCTATTGGAGGCAACATCTAAAGGCAGTTGTTTTCCTTTCAGAAATATCAGTGTTTTTTGTGACGGTTGAAACTTTTGGGGGGAATAGAAAGTCTGATTATAGTTTTTTCACAGATCTTGTTTTGAGGTTTTTCTAAGCAACAATAGAGAGACTTGTAGATATCCCATATGGTAACCATGGATATATGGTGATTGCGGTGTAGGCTAGAGAGGAGAAGCAGAGAGGAGCACTGTGTGGAAGCATCAGGCCCTTGGGAGGCCTTTCTTTGACACACAGCTCTACACACAGGACTCATCTCAGCCACCTGCCTTCAACCCATCCTCCCTACCCAAACTGCACCTGGGTCTGTGCCTTGGCCTCCTCTCAGAGACAAGCTCTAGTCTCAGATCTTCATACGTAGCAGGAGTGTGATACACACACACACACACACACACACACACACACAAACACACACACACACACACACACACACACACACACACACTTACTCACACACACATGTGTGAGGCAGGCAGGCAGGCAGGCAGGCAGGCAGGCAGGCAGGCAGGCAGGCAGGCAGGCAGGCAGGCAGGCAGGCAGGCAGGCAGGCAGGCAGGCAGGCAGGCAGGCAGGCAGGCAGGCAGGCAGGCAGGCAGGCAGGCAGGCAGGCAGGCAGGCAGGCAGGCAGGCAGTGGCAGAACTCTGTCAGTACACATCCTGTCTCTTATCTCTCACTAGCTCACACACAATTAAATACATCACATCTGTTCTCCTCTCCTCCTCCTGTTGCCTTATCAAGTATACACTGGTAAACCTAAATATCAGGTCTACATGGTAAACCTAAATATCAAGTCTACATGGTATACCTAAATATCAAGTCTACATGGTATACCTAAATATCAAGTCTACATGGTATACCTAAAAATCAAGTTTACATGGTATACCTAAATATCAAGTCTACATGGTATACCTAAATATCAAGTCTACATGGTATACCTAAATATCAAGTCTACATAGTATACCTAAATATCAAGTCTACATGGTATACCTAAATATCAAGTCTACATAGTATACCTAAATATCAAGTCTACATGGTATACCTACATATCAAGTCTACATGGTATACCTAAATATCAAGTCTACATAGTATACCTAAATATCAAGTCTACATGGTATACCTAAATATCAAGTCTACATAGTATACCTAAATATCAAGTCTACATGGTATACCTAAATATCAAGTCTACATGGTATACCTAAATATCAAGTCTACTTTATCTACTTTTTTCCCCTTTTCATTTAGCAGGAATAGGAAAAGCTTTCTTTCCTAATTGATGGTGTGCATAGAAAAGTTGCATTAGCAATCTAATATCAGACTCATGCTTAATTTTTCAGGGGTTGTGATGAAGTGAATTTTGCCTGATATTTCCTGATAGTGGCAACACGTGTCCCCCTTACCCGGCTGGCGCTCCTAGCCCGCTACTCTACAGATATGTCGCTTGATGTGCCCGCCGATCACTGCTCGGCTTCCACTTAATAAAATATCACTCCTGCTTTGACAGCAGGCCTTAATTGAGTCCCTTGTCAGTTTTATCAAACTGTGTGTTAACGTCATTTGAAACTTTTTTTCTTCTCCTTCTCCATCTATCTCAGTCTCTCTCTCTTTCTCGTTGTCTATAAGGAATATGTTAGCAGCCGAGCAGGCAAATCCTCTGTGACTTTGTTTAGAGTGAGAGAGAGAGAGAGAGAGAGAGAGAGAGAGAGAGAGAGAGAGAGAGAGAGAGAGAGAGAGAGAGAGAGAGAGAGAGAGAATAAGCCTCAACGGCCATCTTGTCATTGGATCCATAATTCAGGCTCATGATTTTAATTTCCCTCTGTTCTTTCAAAGGGATGAGAAGAGGAAGGGAAGAGTTGAGGGAAGACTGGTAGTTAGCTGGATAACTGCATTTGAGATGAGCTGAGGTGTTCTGTCATGCTGCCTGTACTACATAATAGGGATGGAAATGTGCCAGAGAAGAAAGGCACATCAAAATGAAGGGAAGCCAACTTCCTTCTCTGAACTCTCAAAATCCACATTGTACGCTGTTTACAAACGGATAAACCCGAGCGGTTTTATGTTGTTTCTTCTAAGACGAACCAATCCCAGACCAGAGGGATACTGTGGCACATTCAACCATAGATTGAATGACAAACACAGGCATACACACAGGCACATACAGTACACAGACACACTACTGGATGAATACTGAAACATTCCTTTTTATTTCAATAATCAGTTATGTCCTTATATCAGAATTCACATGTCTACAGTACAGTAACCAATGTGACCTGTAGGCTGAGATTTCAGGCAGAGTTGGTCCTTCCTTCACTCTCTGTCAGTGTGTTTGGCCCGGCCTAGCCCCAGCCTGTGTGTATGTGTGTGTGTGTGTGTGTGTGTTTGTGTGTGTGCTTGCACAGAGGGAACTGACGATAGTTATGAATGTGTTTTATATTATCCATACTACAGCTGGTGTGTGTGTGTTTGTGTGTGTGTGGAGCTGAGGGTTTTAAACAACAGGCTGCTGGTCTGGGGCCCGGTGTAGTGTGTCTCTCTCTCTCTGTGTTTTCGTGCGTGTGTGATTTGAATTATGATTTGGTGGATTCAAATAAAGTATTTAAAATGTGTGTGTGTGTCTCTCAGAGGAGTGTGTGTTCAGAGAAGAGGGCTCTGTGGCGGTCCTCCTCACTGTGCTCCTGTCCCCATGGAGACACCCCCCAATGTCCCTTCCTTTGAAGGCACAGGAAACGCCTCTTTTTCCCTCCCTCCCTCCCTCCCTCCCTCCCTCCCTCCCTCTCTCTCCTTTTTCTCTCCCTCTCTCTCTCTTTCTCACTCTCTCTCTCTTCTCAGCTACACCAGGAGATGTTTTGATGTCAGCTGCATCTCTTTGTCTCTTCCTCTCTCTCCCCTCATCTTCTTCTTTACCATTTTCTCTTTTCCCATTCCCTCCCTCTTCCTCTGTGTCTCTGTAAAGCTCAGGTTGTGGTGCTTACAGGACTCGGCAGCGCCACTGTACTCCTCACCACACCATTTGATCATTAATTTATCACAGCTCCAACAGTTTGTTTGACAGGTGCAGTAGCTTTCATCTGGTGGGCTTGGCAGCATGGGCCGCTCTCTCTCTCTCTCTCTCTCTCTCTCTCTCTTTCGCTCTCCAACCTCTCTCCTTTTATTTCTCCTCCTCTGTCTATCCCCCCCTCGCCCATCTCTCCCTACACCCTCTCTCCACTTTCTCTCAGCCATGGTAAGGTAAAAGCAGAGACAGGATCCACCTTTCCCTAACGGGATCCATTTGCACCTCACTCTCAAACACACATTAGACAGAGCTGGTAATGAGAAGACAGACAGAAAGACAGACAGACAGACTCTCTACTAGCCCTGTAAGTAGCTAGCTAGTGATGTTTATCGACTTGTGGTGCTGTAGCAACAGTGTAACTATTTCTTTCTATGTATCTCTCTACCTTCTCTCTCAGTATATTTATTTATATCACTGTTGTATCTTTGTCTTGTATGCCCTCCCTCTTTTTCCTTGCATCTATCTTTTCTCTTTCTTC
Organism: Thymallus thymallus; assembly: GCA_023634145.1. Lineage (NCBI taxonomy): Eukaryota > Metazoa > Chordata > Actinopteri > Salmoniformes > Salmonidae > Thymallus > Thymallus thymallus. Next base: position 25,233,736 of record CM042381.1, read on the forward strand.
CACAAAGGTTATTCTACCTTGTCTCATTGGTGAACTGAGCAGGAAGGTTGTGTGGGGATACTCATGGTGCTCTCCTTCATGATGCGTTGCTCCTCCCTGACCAGAGAAAGGCCAGAAGCAAAACAAACCTTAGTTCGTACCAGTATATTGACCCAGAGTAAAGGTTCAGCACAGAAAGCCCCCTGTTCACTCTGCTCTCTGCAGGAATGTGCTAACATACTCAGCCTGTGCCCACCTCAGCCCACCCACTCCTTACCAGCCTGTGCCCACCTCAGACCACCCACTCCTTACCGTCAATCTGTCCTTCTCTCTTTTTCTCTGTATTTTTCACTGTTCAAGGTCTTTTTCTTCACATGCCATGCTTTCCCTCTCACTTCCTCTTTTAAATCTCTCTCTCTCTCTACCAACTGTAGATCATTAATAAAAACAGTCCCACTCCTCTCCCATAGCTATCTTCACTCGACACACACTCTCAAATATTAAGGCATTCTCTCTCTGTCCTAATCTTGTGAACAACATTATTCCTGGAGACTGGATGTTTTATGAAACCAAGGGCCCCCCATCGGCCCCTGAGGAGCCTCATAGGTTCTCATAGATCAGGGCATCATATCTCTCCCACCCTCCATCATTTACTCTCTCTCTCTCTCTCTCTCTCTCTCTCTCTCCATCTTTCTCTTTCTCTCACCATACCTTCCTCTCTATCTCTGAGATCAAGCCTCTCTGAGGCACCTCTTAAGACAGGAACTTCCTGGACAATTTTGGCATCAAATGCTTTGAGGTAGTGAGAGGAGAGAGGCTAACTCTCTGAAGTAGACATGAGAGGAGAGGAGAGAGAGAGCCTGCCTGGCCCATCAGGAGGGGAGAGATGGGGGAGCAGTGTGGCCTCGGTCTGGAGGGAGCACTTCTGAAAACGGCCAAGAGGAAAGGAGAAGAGAGTAGAGGAAGAGAGAGGAGAGGAGGAGAGGTGAGAGGGGAGCTGAAGATTCACACCACCCTGACCAGGCACTTACTAGTCCAGTCAGAAGTAAGACTCAGGGGGGATTCAACCTCAAACCCTCCCCTGACGATGGAGACTCACCGGTTTAATCCTGTTGAAAGACTATAGTTTCCCTGTCATGCGTTTCAGTATGTAAACATGGTTTTACAGGGATTTTACTGGGCTACCTGAGAGTGAGGAAAGTGTGGTAAACAAAACAAGCTGTGGCACACACACACACACACACACACACACACACACACACACACACACACACACACACACATACACATACACTACCCACTCCCACCCCACCCCTTGTGCACTGTTGTCCAGATGAACCTCACCATGCTATAGGAAACCCAGCACATGGACTGTGTATGACTGACTCTGAATCAGTCTGATCTGATATGGCTAGATAGTCAGTACAAAATACAGCTCTGCTGCGATTCATCTGCTGCCAACCCCTTCAAGTTATTCATCTGGAAGAAATATGCATTCATCATTGTATTTTTAATCACACCAAATAGATAGACAAAGGAATGCCTGGGGGAGAGGGGAAGAATTATGCAATTCCCTGAGCTGAGATGGTATTGTTGTCCCGCATCGCCAAACATTCCCACAAATTGACTTTGAATGAATTTATTTTTAATGTGAGAAGGATGATGCTCTACCAGGGAGAATACAGCAGGGTGTGTCTACGTGTGTGTGTGTGTGTGTGTGTGTGTGTGTGTGTGTGTGTGTGTGTGTGTGTGTGTGTGTGTGTGTGTGTGTGCGTGCGTGCGTGCGTGCGTGCGTGCGTGTGTGTGTGTGTGTGTGTAAGAGAGAGAGAGACAGAGAGAAAGAGACAGACAGAGAGAGAGAGAGGGGTTAGGGGAGGGAGAAAAATAAAAAAGTATGCAGTATGTTTTTGTTTTACTATTAAACTATCCCTCTCTCTCTATATATATATGTCTCTCTCTCTGTCACCGTTGGCCCACTGTAACACGGTTTACTTTACCCCTCTCTACCCCAGCCTACCCTGCCCTCGTCACTACACCCCCCTCCCATTGTATTCATTAATACATTCATGATCAGCTGCTCTTGGTTCCAGCCTAATTGAGTCCCATTGCTGTAGCTAAGTAGGACACGTACGGATCAGACAAATAGAATAGTATCCGGTCTGTCTGTCTGCCTTGGCCCTGTACCCTGTTGGAACACACTGCTTTGTTCTAGTGCTGTCTCTGTCTCTCTGTCTGTAGATTGATCTGATGGGCTTTTATCAGGGTGAAGTGGGTAGAGATGTAACCAGAGATATCTGTTGATTGTCTATTTTAAACATTGCAGATTGGACTTCATAGGAGAGAGAGAGAAGGTGATACACACAGATACACACCCAACGCACACATGCACACCCAACAAATACACAAACCCAACACAAACAGATGTGAGCTAGTGAACGAAGAAGGGGTGGGCAGGCTATAGCTTAATGCCATTACATTATATTTTAAATACCGTTATGCAAATGAGAAATGAAGATTATCTCCTTGGGACGTTGAAAGGGAATCGTCAGTTCTCATTCCAATAGTCCTGGAAACTAGCCCAGGCGCCCAGCTAGAGAGAGAGAGGGGAAAAATATGGCAGGGCGTGACAGAGCCTGCCGTAAATGAAAAAGGGCTGTGAGAAGTGTTCACCATTAAAATCAATTTAGCCAGCAGTGAGGAGCGGACTCCGGATACAGGCAAAGAACAGGGCAGCTCAGGGGTCCTGGCTGGGAGAGAGGGCTTTCTGAGTGCAAGGAGTATGCCAAGGTGAAAATACAAAATAACCCACACACATGCATCAGAGGATCAGAGGATGGTGTGTGTGTGGGCGTGTGTGTAGGTATGATAGTTGCCTTTCATATTTCCCCTCTGTGTCTGCTTTATCTCAACTGCCCCTGTATTGGAAATATTTCTACTGAGCATGGCACAGACATTTTTCACCCCGCCTGTCTGCCTGCCTGCCTTCCTGTCTGCCTGTCTGCCTGTCTGCCTAGTCTGCCTGCTTCACATCTTTATCAAGGTCACTGGAGGCACAAAGTGTTTATGCTACACCAGTAGAAGTGGACTACCAAGAGGACAGAGACAGAGACAGAGACAGAGACAGAGACAGAGACAGATACAGAGACAGGTACAGGGACAGAGAGACAGAGAGACAGAGAGACAGAGAGACAGAGAGACAGAGAGAGAGATCCTTCCACTCTTTCTCGGGTGATTTTGAGGGAGCTTTCAATTAGTCCTGTTTTCTCTGGGGCTATATGTGCTATAGTGCGTGTCAGAGGAGGAGTCCCCATTCCACCTCTCCTCTCTTGTCCTGTCCTCTCTCTCTCTTCTCACTGCAAGGCAGGAGCAGTGAGCGGAGCCACACTCACAAACAGCCAAACTCTATATTGTGTTAGGGACAGAGCCATTCATTATTGAGCAAACAAAGTCTTGTCTGTCTCTAACGCTTTGGGCCAACAATTAAAGGCATCACACTGGCGCGGAGCACTGGAGGGGTACTGCAGGGGGGACCGGGGCTTATGAGAGGGAACTCATCAAATATTGATCAATCTAATTGTGGTTTTAGGCTTGACAAGAAGGAGCTCCTGAAGTGGATATATCTTCATAGCAAAGTATAGTCTTCTTTTAAAGGGAGGCAGACAAGGCAGACAGGAAAGCTCAGTCTGGTGTGTAAATGGCATGTTTTGTTTTGCACTGTAACTGCAGGCAATTGCATGTTATGACCCAGAGATGATGAGAGAGAGAACAACAGGAGTAGAATTTCCCCAATGCATCTGTAGCTATTATCTTATAGTACCTCACACTTTACTGTTGTTTTACAAATATAAATGTAGATTCTGAATCATCTCTCTTTTTACACTTAAAACATGTCTTTTTTTTCTTGAATATTCTTCTTTATTCAAAAACCATATCTCTCATTAATAGAATATAAATATTACATTTGTCATCTGAGTCCCGACTCCCTTACGGTGTTACAACAGTTTTTTTTACGTCTTATCAGAGTTACATTTTATTTCCCATGAAAATCCATAACTAAAACGCAATGTCTGTATTTCTGCTGCGTCCGTCTGTCTCTCAGCCCTGGTCCCATGGTGTCTATAGACAGACTGACAATGGCAGCTTTCATTTCTGAGAAAAACAATTTGAAAATACTGATTTCAAAATTACTTGTCTCTCTTTCCTAAAAACCTGCCATGTGGAAACCTGCATCCTTCAATTAAACTGGGCTTGTAGGTGTGTGTGTTTTCATTTGGGCAACGTGTTCACTTGAAATTATACATTAAAGGCTGTGTTTTACTTCAATCAGACTGTGAAAATATACACACAGACCTAAGTGTCTCCTGAAGGGCTTCTCTGCTGGAACACACACACACACACACACACACACACACACACACACACACACACACACACACACACACACACCACCACAGAGAGAAACAGCAGCAGACAGATGGGTGGTATTTATCTTAGAATTAGAACCATGTTCCCGGCTCCAAACTCCAAATAGGAAAACACTCTGTTCGTTCCCACTTCTGAAGATCATGACACATTTGAAATCCCGTCCTCGCCCGCCTGCCCGCTCCCGGGACCCTCCAGTCTCAACCTCCTCCTTTTCCCATTTCCTCCTGTTTTTATTACCCACAGAGAATCATTTCGCACAACTTGTCCCTAAACACTGTGAAATCTAGCCAGAGCCAGCCCAGGGCTTGGCAACACTGTGTCTCTGCTCACTCTCACTGTGTTCTATTTATTTGGAGTTGCAATAAACTTTGCTGTATTTTGATCTCATTGGGTGAAGTATCAATCCCTGTGGTAAAGATGATCCCCTTAATGCCGGGTTGTATTAGGGTCCTGATCCTGGGCTTAGGGGCCGGTGGAGCCATCTTTCACACACACACACACACACACAAACACACACACACAGGGACCAGGACACGACACTACGAACAGAGAGGAAGCTCTTGTTATAGCACAGTGTCCCCGAGGCTTTGAAAGTCATCCCTCTAATGCAGACATTACCAAAGCCTTCCCCTACACCCCTTATCATCGTAGCAGAATGACACCGCACGGCTCCAAGACTTAACTCTTACAAAGAGCTTAAATATCCTAGATGTGTCATGCATAATGGAGGTATGTTCTGTACTTGTGGTGTGTCTAGTATTCCCATCGTATCCTAACAGAGTAGCTCACACACTCATATCACAGAAATAATGCCACTAGTAAGGGGTTTACATGGATGTTTGGCATGGATAAGGGTAGTGATTTGTGTGTGTGTGTGTACGTGCGCGTGTGTGTGTGTGCGCTTGCATGTGTGTGTGCGTGTGTGTGTGTCTTTGCGCATGTGTTATAGATGCCATGGATGCAGTGACCGTTTTCTAGAAAAGGGGTTGAAGCTCCCCTAGTGGCATCTCTAGAGAATAACTCGAAAGACTGTTTAATACATCATGGAGAAAGTAAGTACTTCCTAGTGTAGTCTTCTCATGTTGACAATAGTTTTAGTGGCTAATGCAGTCCTGATGTCTTTATTCCAGCACAACTTGAATAGTGTTAATACCCCTAAATTCAATATGTTGTTGACTCTCATGTGGTTTAATTTCATGCACCATTTAAGAGACATAACATACACAATGTCTGGCAGCCTCCTAGGCTGTGTGTCTTACACACTGTCTACAGGCCATGCCAGGGAACACTCTTATAAACACAATAGTGTATTCAATCTTCATTAATGGCCCATGAAGATGGGAGGGAGGATCTTAGCCTGTTGATCAGCCTCATCCATAGACAGCAGAAGACAGATTCTCAGTCAGAACCTGTGTGAGAGGAGAGTGAAGAGCCTCCCATCGAGCATGCCACTGATCTAACCTCCTATTAATAAAGGTCTGATATGACCAGGCAGAGGGAGGGAGGGGTTGAGGATTCTGAGGAATGTCCCAACATTAGGCTGTGGTGGTAATGTTAATTGGGCCTGGGCTGGACACTGGGTGTTCCATCATCTCGACCCCCCCCCCCACCCCCCACCCCTCTCCTCTCCATTAGTATTATGAGCGGTAGGAAATGAATAGTCTCTGTGGGCTGACATGCTGATAAGGCTATGATGACTTGTTATCTGCACTCTAGCTTTCATTTGTTTTGATCTTTAAGTGTTCTTTTAACGGGGGGCCCATCCTGACGAAGGGGAGGGCTTGGCTACTAAATTGATTACCTGTTTTGTGAACGCGGCCCGCCACCCACAAGATTGTATCAGGAAGCTGTCAGGACCCCTTCACTATTTCAATTTCATTGGATTTAGCAAGGAATAGGTTGCGTCCCAAATGGCACCCTATTTCGTATATTGTGCACTATTTTTGACCAGGGCTCATAGGGCTCTGGTTTAAAGGAGTGTACTATAAAGGAAATAGGGTGTCATTCGCGATGCAGGCCTCTCCTTGTGAGAGGAGGGGAGGGAAGCGGAGGGAGGTGTGGAGCATTACTGCCTCGATACAATCACATTTGTCAGCATGATCCTTTTTAAGTGCATTTCAATTACAGTTTGATTCTCTGATGTTATTACGCCCCAGCCTCTCTCTCTCTGTCTCTCTCCACTACACACTGCTCACCGCTCGCTGGTAGAACAAGCCACGTCTAACGTACACAATTTAATTTCCTTAATTTAGCTAACTCGCTTTTCATATCCTAATTCCTGGAATAATCTTTGATTCCTAGCTACTATCCACTGCAGGCAGAGTAGCTTTTAATGAAAGGGGGCAGCCCAAAAACATCTGTTACAAGTCTGATTAAATCATCTGCATAACATCTGCATTTATGAGGGTGTTAGCGTGCATAGAGCCGGGCTCTTTATTTAGTTTGTGCAATTATCTTCAGTGGCTGTGGAAATAAATATATATTGATATAGATGTGTTTGTGGAGTCTCAACCTGATGTCGTCTTTACTGGTGTCTGTCATGTCATCAGGCTTTGTTTAATAGATAGAGGGACTTTAGCTATTGATACGATACACCATGGCAGAAGTCTTCTTCTTTAGATAAATGACGGTTGGTCTGCACTCTTTGTTCTTTGTTTAAGCTGTCTGCATTTATGAACTATTTGTGAATGAAGGATCCCCTTCTGGAGGTGCAAACATCCTGTTTCCCTCTGTGGTGAGGGGAGGGGAGGGGTAATTGATTTTGCCCTTTTACTCATACACACAAGCGCACGCATGAGCACGCACACGTTAACATGCACGGACGCATGCATACTCACTCACACACGCGGATGGCTTCCATACCTGTTGGCCTCACACAGGGTCGCTGGCAATCCAGCAGTGAGCCTCCAATCCTCCCAGCCCAGCCCATTCCAGACTGTAACAGAGAGGGCTGCCTCTCCTCTCCTCTCCTCTCCTCTCCTCTCCTCTCCTCTCCTCTCCTCTCCTCTCCTCTCCTCTCCTCTCCTCTCTCAGAGTCACGGTCACATTAGACCCACTTTTATCAGGAAACACACAATCACACAGCCAGGGTATCAAATGAAAGCCATCTCTCTCTCTTTCTCTCCCTCCTTATCCCCCCACCTCCCTATCTCCACATATCCTTCTCTCTATCCCTCTCTCTCTCCCCTCCTCCTCTCTGTCATTGCGTTCATCTCTCCATTAACAGGGGGTGAGTCAGTAACCTACCGTTTGGCTCCTCATCGAATGACACACTGTGGCACAGCATGGTTGTCATCACCCTCTGTGTGTGTGTGTGTGTGTGTGTGTGTGTGTGTGTGTGTGTGTGTGTGTGTGTGTGTGTGTGTGTGTGTGTGTGTGTGTGTGTGTGCGTGTGCATGTGTGTGTGTGTGCATGTGTGTGTATGTGTGTGTTGTGTAGTGGTATAAAGTACTTAAGTAAAAATACTTTGAAGTACTACTTAAGTCGTTTTTTGTTGTATCTGTACTTCACTTTACTATTTATATTTTTGACAACTTTTACTTCACTACATTACTATAGAAAATAATATACTTTTTACTCCATACATTTTCACTGACACCCAAAAGTACTTGTTATATTTTGAATGCTTAGCAGGACAGGAAAATGCTCCAATTCACACACTTATCAAGAGAACATCCCCGGTCATCCCTATTACCTGTTATCTGGCGGAGTCACTAAACACAAATGCTTTGTTTGTAAATTATGTCTGAGTGTTGAAGTGTGCCTCTGGTTATCCGCCTGGTTTGCTTAATATAAGGAATTTAAAAGTATGTATACTTTTACTTTGGATACTTAAGTATATTTTTAGCAATTACATTGACTTTTGATACTTAAGTATATTTAAAACCAAATACTTAAAATATTTTACTTAAGTAGTATTTTAATGGGTGACTTTCACTTTTACTTGAGTAATTTTCTATTAAGGGTTGCGTTCTTCAGATCAGGTGGCTAGATTATCTCCTGGCTGCTTAGCGTTTTTTTCTCCTACATTCTCATGTGTCCTATGACTGGGCCTAATGTACGCTGAAAACACATCAGATACAATCAGGAAGCTAGACTACCGAATTCAACAATATGTACCAGGAGAAATAGAAGAGGTCAAATCTCATTGACTCCTGATGCGTTGGTGTAGTGGTGTATGATATTTTGATATCCGTTCCACGTAGCTAGTAGTTACGTATGCGTGTCATGACAGAGCTGAAGGTGCCCTTTAAGAGGTCACAGGGTCAACCAATGGGAGGATGCCCTCACAAGATCAGCCAATGAGAATGCGTCCTCAGAGGTTAGAGGTCAGGCAGATGTTGTTTATTTGTTTGTGTGGTCTTAGCAATGTAATGTCATTCATTATGTGTCTATGTGTCTCTGTGGTTGTGGAACAGATGAGTGTCTCTCTCTGTCTGTATGTAGCTACATGGGGCCGCGCCCTGCCTGCCTGCGCTAGGCTACACCAGGCTAATTGCTGCTGTGCCATTGTCTTTAAGGCCTCAGCTTGTGGCTCCACCGCTAACTGGTGCAGCAACGAGAGGCACATGGAAGCACATTGGCAAGCCCTTCATGTGGCGGCAGTACATTTTGTTTCTGATTACTAGACATCGTTTAGTTTTTTCCTTCTCTCAACATTTCTTATTTTTTCATTCTCGTTTCTCTTTGCTCCGCATGGGTTTTTTGGTTGCTAGTCTTCCACTGGCTGTGCTGTGTTCTAATGTAAAAAAGGGAGTGTGGGTTTTCCTTCAGTGGTGCCCACATTCCCCTAACCACGGAACCCTCCTATACAGAACCCTTGTTTCCCCTCATTGTGTGTGACCTCTATTCAGGGTGCACACATAGCTTACAACCATACACATATACATTATGGGTTGAATCCCAGAGATTACAAAGACACTGAAAAAAATACTTGAGGGTAAATGTGATTGGCATGTTTAATGAACAAAATGTTATTCAAAGGCTTTCTATTTTTATAGATAGTGTTTGGATATGTGTGGTTAGGTTAGCGTTATTATCTATCCCTTCTGCTCCTATTTGATGGGCCTCAGCTCTATCCCCCAGCCAAACCTATGAGGACTGTTGACTAGACATTCCTTACTTTAATGCGTAAAATGTTTCTGGCAGCCACTTGCGTAAAGTCCAGTGCCATCACCCTGCCTCCTCTCTCCTCCTCTCCCCTCCTCTTTCCTCCTCTCTCTTCCTCTCTCCCTCCTCTTTCCTCCTCTCTCTTCCTCTCTCCCTCCTCTCCCTCCTCTCTCCCTCCTCTCTCCCTCCTCTCTCCTCCTCTCCCCTCCTCTCTCCCTCCTCTCCCTCCTCCCCCCTCTTCACCCTCCATACAAATCTCAGAAAGAGTTTAGAGAGGGAACACTTGAATCCTTGACCCCCTGTCATTTTGACCTCGACCCGACCGAGCGGTGGTGGAGTGCGGTAATCTGACCAGCGCACTCCTCTCCAGACATGAAGTCCCTGGAAGTCCCCTCTGTTGTGCTATTATCAGTTGAATGTTATTACCCCTCTTTGCACAGGAAAATATGCCTTGATTTCCATCGACCTGGCCTGAATCAATGCTTTCAAAAATCTTGGACACCTTTTACTTAAGAGCAAAAGCATGCATTTTATGTTTTGACATGGTTCTATTGATTTGGGCAGGCGGGGAGATGGGGTGGGGGTGGGGCCTGTGTGACCTCTCTTCCTCTCTTCCTCCCAAATCTATCTCTATCTCCCTACCCTCTTTAGCTGCCTCTCTCTCTATCTCTCTCTCTTTTTTACTCGTTCGCTCACTCTCTCTCGCTCTCTCTCGCTCTCTCTCTCTCTCTCTCTCTCTCTCTTCTCGTCTGCCAGTGTCTGGTAACACTGCCATCCTTAATGGCTTTCCCGTGCTCTTCCATCCTATCCTCTCCCCCCCCACCACCCTATCTCTCCCTCTCTCTCAACAGAGCTCTCTCTCGGTGCACTTTTTCTTACTAATCAATACTATGTTCCCCTTCGACACCCCTGTCACTCACATTTGGCCCAGTTGTTAAATTATGGATGAGGCCTCTCACATCACATCTAAAATGTCTATTGTGTTTGTCAATGGCTGATCAATACTTCACCTCCTCTCATCCTCAAAGCTCACTCTGCTTCTCCTCCTCTTTCATCCTTTGTTTCTTCTACCCACTTTTGTTTGTTTATGATTTTGGTTTCTTCCAATGGAAGGGCTTCTGGGGGCAGCCTGGGCTAGGGGAACGTAGCAATCTGTAGCAGACAAGCAGACAACACACTGTCATCTTCAAATAAAAGGATACGCCTCTGCTCTTCTCTCTCTCTCTCTCTCTCTCCTCTCTCTTTCTCTCCCCCTGGTCTTATTTCTCCCCCCTCTCATCATTCTCTCTCTCTTTCTTCTCACCAACATGTAGTTAACACGTGTAGATACTGGTTTCAGACAAAATACTAGGTTGTTGGTTGCTCGGTGTGGATAATATGGATGATTCCTGTCTGACACAAACACACAGGGTTTCATCCTTGTAGGCAACACTCAGCTCACCTCAGATGGAAACTGTTATCCCTAATAAACACTTGAATGGAAGGTGAAATGAAAGAAAGAAAGGAAGAGTGTTAAAAGGTAAACATCCTCTCAGCTGCCAATCCTGTATTTAGTGCTCAGCTCCCTCTGTCACACACACACTCACACACACCTTCCTCTTCCTCTCCCTCTCCTCGAGTCAGAGTGGTGTGGGTAATGTAATTTAAGTGGCATTGGGCTTATCGCAGCCTAAGGCTCAGCTGTGGGCTCTGCATGGCCCTGTGCAGCCTGTGATCTAGCCCTGCCTCTCTCTCACGCCAGTCTCACACCCGCCAGCCGGCACCTCCCAGCTGCTGACCAGAGAAACAATGTTGCCCAATAAGTTCAGTCTCTTGTCTCTCCCTCTTTTCCATGACCACTTAACCCCTGACACAGAGCTCTAAGTGAGACTAGGAATGTGTCTGCCAGCAGCCTGCCCTACCTGGCCATGCTCGGCTCTGTGCTGAGAGAGCATAACCCAGACCTTCTGCCTCTCTCTCTGTGTCATTACCTAAAGTATCCAACCAACCAAACACAGTCAGCAGGAAGAGGGAAAAAAACATCTCACCCTATAAGAGAGAGGGGAGTCAGCTCACCCTACAAGAGAGAGTGGAGTCAGCTCACCCTACAAGAGAGAGGGGAGTCAGCTCACCCTACAAGAGAGAGGGGAGTCAGCTCACCCTATAAGAGAGAGGGGATTCAGCTCACCCTATAAGAGAGGGAGGAGTCAGCTCACCCTATAAGAGAGAGGGGAGTCAGCTCACCCTATAAGAGAGGGAGGAGTCAGCTCACCCTATAAGAGAGGGAGGAGTCAGCTCACCCTATAAGAGAGGGAGGAGTCAGCTCAACCTATAAGAGAGGGAGGAGTCACACATTTTCTACATATTTGTCTATGAAGTATAATTGTTGATCTACTAGTCTTAAGTGTAGGTGTAATTTGTGCATCTGGATGTTTGTGAACGCTCATCCCCTCTCTAAGTGTCAGTGGTTGGATGCACCTTCTAGTAGAGTCCTGTATGGTGTGTTTTAGTTGTTTGTCTGTGGGGAGTAGTGGCTGGTGATGTGGCTGCCCTGTGTGAGTGTGTGATCTGCTCCCTGTCTGTCTGCACCTTCACAGCCCCACATCAGCCACAGGTCGACCCCTCAACCTTTCCAGGGCCGGGGTGAGAATATCTTCAGCTCCTATCAGCTGCCAGGCATTCTCAGCCACGCCTTACTGATTTACACCAGAAGCCATGGCAGGAGCCAGGGCCACCGTTGACCCTCTGAAAAACAAACCACTGACAGGCACAAACCACAGGAGTGTGGGGACTCTCTCTCCCCTGATCTGCACCAGGAGCAGGGTCACAGCCTCTACAGTATGTACTGTAACCTTGCAATGGGGGATTTCCAATTCAATTTCCTATTGATGCAAAAATAACTTTTAGTTTTTTTGACAAGGGCTTTTGAAGTGTCTGATAAGAAATATATGAATGTAGTCAAGTTGAATATTAA
>CM042381.1:25251201-25283086 GCA_023634145.1 Thymallus thymallus
GGGAATCTTCCCCCTGGGGCTCAGGTGGAGAGACCTACCCAGGCAGGGAACACCCTTCTGGGCATGGAGTTGTAACGTAGCCCTCCTCAGGTGAGGCTCGCTCAGTGATCAATCAGGGCTGCTGTCTGTCAGGACAGATAGTCCCATCCGTCAGTCAGTCTACACCCAGGTGTGTGTGTGTGTGTGCGTGTGCGTGTGCGTGCGTGTGTTGTGTGTGTGTGTGTGCGTGTGTGTGTGCACGCGTGTGTACAGTTCTATTCGTCAGTCAGTCCATCCCCAGGTGCTGTGTAGACCTCTGTGTAGACCTCTGTGCAGACCTCTGTGGGATCAGGACTCGCAGCCAGATGTGGAACTACACTGATCTAATCCCACCCAAACATACAGGTGGGTGATTTGTCAAGAGCTCATGTTATATGAGGACCTTATTATGGGTTTGTTTTTTATGACTGGGTTTTTCTTTCTGCTTGCAGTTTGTATTTATATTTTTTCTGTCATTAAGGGCTCATCTTTAAAAGACCCCTTGGTCTCAGTACCACTCCCTGATAAAATAAAGGTTATATAAAATAAAATAAATGAAAAAAATCTTTGAATTGTGTATGTGGAGGATGGAAGGGGGTGGGGGTGGTATGTGTGTCCGTAGGCATTCACATCTGCTTTCATGTGTATATACTATAAACCTACTGAATCTGTGTGGTGTTTACATTGTGTGAGTATACATGTGTATGTTGTTTACTACTCTCACCAAGACTGACACCCAGTACGTCAAGCAGAATTCTCAAAACACAGACATTTTCTTTCTCCCTTCAGACATTGTCTTTCTTTTTTTCTACTCTGGAGAGAACAAACTCCCAACGGTGCACAAATGTGTGCTTCAGTCTGCCTGAGGGGACTGTTTAAATGAGCGTCCTGGGAGATTTATGAGGGAGTTTAGAACTTAATTGTGTGGGTTTGTTATTGGAAAAAGACAGGTGTGGACTGGAGCATAGGCATGCTGTATCAATTTGGCTTTCCATCTCTTTATGTATATGAGGTATTGGGTAATAAAAGCAGTGTTTTACTGTAATTCCACTTATGATTTAGTATAAGTGTGTGTGTGCGTGTGTGTGTGTGTGTGTGTGTGTGTGTGTGTGTGTGTGTGTGTGTGTGTGTGTGTGTGTGTGTGTGTGTGTGTGTGTGTGTGTGTGTGCGCGCGTGTGTGTGTGTCTGGCAGAATGCTGGGGGTTGTGAAGGCTCCCCTACAGCCAGACTGGGTTACAGTGACCCGGAGCGTAGGGGTGTTACTGTACTGGTTTGAACCCTAGTTTGAGGTCCGTGCCTGGTCAACACAGGGTTAAAACAGGCTCATACAGACACCAGTGTGTCTACGGGCAGTGGTGGGTGGAGAGGTTAGGGGAGGTTAGATGCTGCCCAGCAGAGCATGGTAACTCTTCAGTCAATCCACAGACTCATTCCTTAAAATAATTAATTATAAGTAGACATCATGGACAACATCATAATGCATTGCACTTTTTGATGAAATGTGGCCTTAGTTCTTCCTCCAAACTGAGCTTTCCCAGGCCTATTTACAAGGCCTACAGGCCAAGCTGAGCTGTCCCTGGCCTGTTTACAAGGCCTACAGGCCAAGCTGAGCTGCCCCGGGCCTGTTTACAAGGCCTACAGGCCAAGCTGAGCTGCCCGGGCCTGTTTACAAGACCTACAGGACAAACTGAGTCGCCCAGGCCTGTTTACAAGGCCTACAGGCCAAGCTGAGCTGTCCCTGGCCTGTTTACAAGGCCTAGAGGCCAAACTGAGCCGCCCAGGCATGTTTGCAAGGCCTACAGGCTAGACTGGCATTACCCAGGCCCACTAGCTGCCCCGGGGTCGCACCGAAGCTGGCACTGATAGCTTTAACACAGAGACGGCAAACACATTATCCAGCTAATGACGGAATTACAGCGCTGAGTCACCATGTAGCGCCATGTAAGACGGCACAGCGGAGAGAGGGCGGAGATAGATTATAGTCTGAGAAAGAGGCACTTTCTCAGGAAAAGCAGCTGTCATTAAGAAGAGCGAGAGAAGGTGAGAGAGAGAGAGAGAGAGAGAGAGGGGAGTAGGAAAAGAGAGATGGGAGAGAGGGTGAGGGAGATGGAGAAAGATAGAGGGAGAGAGAGAAAGAGTGACTGAAGGAGGGAGAACATAAACTCCTGAGAATGGAAGGTTTAGATGAGTGTAATTATGTCTCTCTATAAAACACTCAATACTGTCATTATCGTTGAGTCATGTGTCCAGGCAGGCCGGCAGGCAGGAGAGTGGCCCGTTAGGCCCTGTGTTTAAAGTCATGTGTCCCTGGAGTCTGAGGTAAAGATATAAAGACAAACAAAAGGAGTTTACTGTTTACAGGAAGAGAAAGGACCAACTGTTCTGAGAATCTATAAACAAGCAATCTGTCAGACAGACAGAGAGAGAGAGAAAGCATGTGTGTATACACATTTAGAAAAAAGGGTTCCAAAATGGTTCTTCGACTCTCCCTATAGGAGAACCCTTTTTGGTTCCAGGTAGAACCCTTTTGGGTTCCATGTAGAACCCTCTGTGGAAAGGATTCTACCTGGAACCAAAAATGGTTCTTCAAAGGGTTTTCCTATGGGGACAGCTGAAGAACCCTTTTAGGTTCTAGATAGTGTATGTGCTTGCGTGTATGTGTGTCAGTGCATGGACAACACAGCCTTAATGCTGAGAGGAGGCTGAATAAGTGGGAGGCTGGTGACTGCAGGCCTCTGTGTTGCGGTGGCTCTGTGTAAACTCTCTGGTCGCTCTGTTTTCCTACTCTGGTTTCAGCAGCAAATGGCTGAAAAGTTCATATGTTTAATGGCTACTCTGAAAGAGCCATAAATTCACAGGGCTAGCTGTATTTTTATCCCCTTTACATAATGAAAGTTCCAGAGGGCAAAAACGTCCAGAGAGGAGGGAGGGGGGAGGGTGTGGTGAGGGTGGGGAGAGGGCAGAGTGAGAGGAGTTGGGAGGGTGTTGGTTTATGGACACAAGAGAAGGGTGCAGCACCAGACTCCATTGGACTCCATTTGTGTCCATTTGGAAAAAGGTGACTCTGAGAAGTTGTTCTATGGGTGCAAGCCCTCTTCTGAAAACACGGTTTAAAGTGAACAACAAGCATGATATCTGGTCAGCTTTTCAGAGTGAAACCCAACCATCAACCTAGTCGGAATATTCTCAAGCTCGAGCAAAATGGCTCCAAGTTCAATTACACATTACAAGCCGCATGACAGTTTCCATTGTGCAATGCTCACTCTAACAAGACTGCGCTAAATCGGCCAGGCACCCCTGATCACACTGGAGTTAGTGTGCCGAGACAGGGGAGCGGTCCCTTCTACAAGAGGCCCTCTTAACCACTCTATTATGGTAACACATACCTGCTGAGAGAGCAGCAGACACCTGAGAACCACAGCCACAGTCTCTGTGTTGGTTCTTCTTCCCCTTAGTTGCACCCTCTTGTACTTGACTGTTGTCAAACTGTTATGGCTCTATTGGGCTTTGTGTTGGTTGAGGAAGCCAGAGCCAAAGGGAGATTATCTCTGAGTTTAGCCCTTAGGGTTAGGCCCTGTAATGGATACAACATGCTCTGCCTGTCTGCCTTTTATCTGCTGTCTTCTTGGTTGGAGGGACAACATGTCATTACACAGATGATTTAGTAGCGTTCATTTATGGATAAATATTGGATATCTTTAGTGACACCGCTGGTATTCATATTGAGATTTTAGTCAGGTTCTCACAGGGTGTAATTCACAGCTGTACATCATTACAGAAAGGATATAGTACTGTTCATTTATGGATAATTATTGGATGCCTTTATTGATGCTGCTTTGGTTTTGTAGAATATATTAGGTGATTGTTAGCTTCTCACAGGGTGTAATGTAATTTGCAGTACTTCCACACAACCTTCCTTCCTTCCCTACAATCGTTTCCTCAGTGTCAGGCAGGAAGAGGGAGAGGAAAAGTGAAGCCCCCTCTTTAGTTAGATGACTGCGGTATGGTGGGAGAGAGAAAGAGCTGGATCCAACCCTCTTAAAACATGAAAACATTCCCTCTTCAAACCACCATGACTGAGTAGATTAGGCCCCATCCACAGGAAAACAATATTATTTCCCAAAGATATTCAGGACGTTTAATTCCGAAACAATGCCGGCTGGTGCACGGAAAGACTTCTTTATTGAATGCCTTTTTATTGCTATTCTAGAGTCATTCAAATAAAGTAAATGGGTGATTAAATGAAATGTGCTAAGCTGCACAGCCAAATAGATATATACGCAAAGCAAGCTTAATTATTCTCGCAGATGTTTCTTTTCTTGTGTCAACATCCATTAAAGTCAAGGGAGTAGGGATAGAGGACTTGCTAACATGCGTGTTCCTGTACCTAGTAGCATGTAGCTGTTCATGACACACAACAATATACACTAAGTGTACAAAACATGTCGTTCCATGACATAGACTGATCAGGTAAATCCAGGTGAAGCTATGATCCCTTATTGATGTCACTTGTTAAATCCACTTCAATCTGAGTAGATGAAGGGGAGGAGACAATGACGCCTTGAGATAATTGAGGCATGGATTGTGTATGTGTGCCATCCAGAAGGTGAATGGGCAAGACAAAACATTTAAGTGCCTTTGAACGAGGGTATGGTAGTAGGTGCCAGGCACACCAGTTTGAGTGTGTCAAGAACTGCAACGCTGCTGAATTTTTCACGCTCAAGAATTTCCTGTGTGTATCAAGAATGGTCCACCACCCAAAGGACATCCAACCAACTTGACACAACTGTGGGAAACATTGGAGTCAACATGGGCCAGCATCCCTGTGGAAGTTTCCTGCAAAGCAGTCAATACTAACTTGCAGCTTATAAAGTTTGTCATTTCCACTTAGAAATGTCAGACTTGATTTGCCCTAACGAAAAATGTATCAACCCCTACAAAAATTATAATCGACATAATAATTCACATTATCTTTGGCTGCAGGATTATTTTCCTGCTGTAGCAAACTGGCTCAAATTAAGGTCCTACATCTGTAGTACTGTATGTAGCAACTGGACAGATCTGAATGGTTTTGACAGAAGGGTTGAACGGCCATAGAGAGCGAGAGAGTCTTTGAAGGTCATATATGCAGTACAGAGGGGTTCTCAGAGAATCCAGGGACCTCAGATGTCATATCACATGTCTGTTCTGGCACAGGTAGCATCAAGGTCTTTGTCGTCGTTGCGTTGAACAGAAGAATGCCTGTTGTAGATAGATAGATTGATTACATTACCTAGTTTTTTCATGATTCACCATACATGTCATACTGTCTCTAACCCAGGAGCTGTACTCACTGACTGATGGTCTTATGATATGTGTATTTTAGTTGTGAACAGAGAGAGTGCATTTTCATGGGATGATTTAATGACACTGGATATTTTGGGGTTGGAAGAAAATGACACAGATTGAATTTGCCCTCATTAAAAACACAGAGCTCATTGAGGGGTGTGATAGAGACTGTGTGGGTTTGAAATACAATCCCAGGCCTCAGGAGGCCTATAGAGGCCTTATTTAGATCCCAGTACACACACATACACACACACACACACACACACAAACAAACACACTCAGGCCTCACCCAATTGTGCAGCAAACATGATTGCATGTGGTTATTTCCCCTCCTGTCTCTGTTCTGTCTGTATTATATTGTGGTTGAACAACTGATTATACCATGCAAGAGAAATGTTCATGTCTGTGTTCACATGAGACATAACATCCAGATGCAATTAAAACTGAAACACAAACAATTGACAGCCACTGTTTGGGTTAATAGCTAGGTTCGGAGGCAGGGAGACCATGCAGCCTCATACACAACACACAACACACGTCTTGACTGGAGCTTGATGGAGGGAAGTGAATGGCATCAGACTTTAGCTGAACAGGGCGGAGGCTAGCACGAGACTGGGTTGGGAATATGAGGTCACAGCCGGGCTAACTATCCAGTGTTGTGTGTGTTTCGTACAATCCCCCCACCTCAGTTCGAGTGGCTACCTTCCTGGCATTCCAGAGCACACCTCAACAGTAAACCGGTGAGTGGTGGTGTGTACATCTAATAGCCCTGTATAGTGTACTCATGCTACCTGTGCTTGATCATGCTGCTGTGAGGTGCTCCTGTTACCCTAGCAGCTAGCTTGTTGGTTGGGTTTACACATAAACAGAGAGGAGATGGAATCCACTCCAACTTTGACTTGCCCCTTGGTCAGAAATGTCTGTGGTCAGTTGTCAGCTTGGGGAGGAAACATGAGATGCTAGACAAGTTAATACAAGTTAATACATGGCAAATAACATCTAAGATGACATACATGAATGACAGAGAGATCAGAGAGAGAGTTGTGATGATCAAATGACTTTGAGCACATTGTTTATAAACCACTCTTTTCATTGTGAGTATTTAGATGCCGTTAATTAACAAATATGGAGATAGAAGACATCCCTGTCTCACTCCTCAACACTTAAAATATACACTGAGTAGAGCAAACATTAGGAACACCTCCCTAATATTGAGTTGCACCCTCAGAATAGCCTCAATCTGTCAGGGCATGGAGTCTACAAGGTGTCGAAAGCATTCCATAGCATTCCATGTTGACTCCAATGCTTACAAAAATTGTGTCAAGTTGGCTGGATGTACTCTGGGTGATGGACCATTTTTGATACACACAGGAAACTGTTGAACATGAAAAACTCACCCTCTGTATGGCACACGTACACAATCCATGTCTTCATTGTCTCAAGGCTTAAAACTTAACCTGTCTCCTCCCCTTCATCAAATCACATTTTATTGGTCACATACACATATTTAGCAGATGTTATTGCAGGTGTAGTGAAATGCTTGTGTTCCTAGCTCCAACAATGCAATTCATCTACACTGATTGAAGTAGATTTAACAAGTGACATCAATAAGGGATCATTGCTTTCACCTGGATTCACCTGGTCAGTCTGTCATGGAAAGAGCAATGTTCTTAATGTTTTGTATAATATTAATTAAATATGTGTATAGAGTCTTTAAAGGTGGAAGCTAGGTGAATTGCAACAGCACTGTGCTGCATTCAAAACAAATCTTCTCCTTATACACCCAGTACATTACACTGGATGGCGTCAGACAGTGCTAATCTGGTGTACACAGGAGTGAAGGTGTTTAACACCACCTCATTGACCAACCTCAGAGTTGACTAATGAAGCTGGGAATTCCCATTCTCTCTGATGTTTTCTCTATTGATCCAGGTCCAATGCCTCCTAATAGGTTCCCCAGCATCTAGCTCTAACACTGTCAGACTGAGAATACACACATGAACCAATGTATGCATACAAGCACATACTGACACATCCGCGAGCACACACGCACGTATGCATGCACACACACTTCACGAGAGAGCACGCACACAGGCAAGCTTCTAGGTACACACACAAGCTCATGCACACATGCCAACACACACAGTCACGTACGCGCCATCTGTGGAAAGAAAGAGACGCTGTGAGAACAGAAAGACAAAGACCGATATGGAAAGATGTATATAACGAAAGATGGAGAGATACTTAGACGTTTACAGTGTCTTGCCATTTAGTACATATGACAGGGACATGCTGCTTGGGGAAACAGGTGTTCAGGCCAAGTACTGGTATCTGATTGCCATCAGTTTAAACGTGACACAACAAGAATAAAAAAACAGATCCTTTGCTCTCTAAACACTGTTGCTTCATTCATTGTGAGGGATCACATATCCCACTACTCTATTGCCAAAACACAAAGAATGTCTCAAACCATTCCAAGAGTATAGCCTAAGATAGCTCCACTGCTTAGCCATCTGTCAATGTAAACAGCACAGGCCTATCTATTCTGTTCCAGTCACTCCCACGCCAAAGTCCTGATCTGGAGTGTCTGTGTCTGTGTGTCTCGTTTCCAAACGCAGCGTAACACTCAACTGAAGGCACCGTATGGAGAGCAGCTACAGCCAGGAAGTATGCCCAGTAATGTAACAGGCAGTATGCCCAGTAAGGACCTAATGTAACAGGCAGAGCCCCACCTATTTTGAGCCACACATTTTTCAAAAAATAAAAAATTAAAGGAACAAGGGGCTTGCCTGTTTCGCATGTTATTTTGGCATTAATACGTATCACATATCAGTTTGCAAACAATGTAAAAAATAATATATCTAATTGAATTAATAAAGCAGCATACAAACAGGCAGCTCCAAAACGCAGGTTTTGTAAATCCGGCATCTTTCTATTTGATGACAAAATTTGCCCACGAAGGACCGCCGTGTCACTTTCCTGTTCCAGCACATCACAGCAACATGAGTCAAAAAATGTCTTATGCTGCTGTAACCGGTGTGAAACGGC
Source organism: Thymallus thymallus (assembly GCA_023634145.1). NCBI lineage: Eukaryota > Metazoa > Chordata > Actinopteri > Salmoniformes > Salmonidae > Thymallus > Thymallus thymallus. The sequence goes on from CM042381.1 coordinate 25,259,596, forward strand.
TAGCTAGTTAGCGGTGCGCGCTAGTAGCGTTTCAATCTGTGATATCACTCGCTCTGAGACCTTGAAGTAGTTGTTTCCCTTGCTCTGCCAGAGCCACAGCTTTTGTGGAGCGATGGTTAATGATGCTTTGAGGGTCCCTGGCTCGAGCCCAGGTAGGGGCTAAGAGAGGGACTGAAGCAAAACTGCTTCCTAAATGATGTACGTAGGATGCCAGAGAGATATGTATAGTGCAGCTAAGAAAATAACACTAAGTGAATGTTGTGTAGTAAGTTGTTAGTAGCCCTCACCCTAATAATGTGGTCTATTTTCACCTCTTAATTTTGCCTACTGTTCTATCTTGGTGGTGCACATGTAGCCTATAACCTGTTTAAGATAAATGTAATCGTTGAATATTTTAAGAGCTTTCATTGTCTGCTTCTATGCCCCCTTTATTTATCCTACGGTTCTGACTTGGGCCCATGTTCTGAATTATGTCGCTGTACATTTCAAAAGTGCTGAAAAAATAGTTATATTGACTATGTCTGTCGTCGCTCGCTCATTAATGTCTTAATCGAAATTACGGATTGCCTCTTATCCGCTTGTCGTCCCCTTATGCCATAGTTTGTACTTATCAATTAGAAACCACATTTGTTTAAGCAAGTCAGCCATATCAGCTATGTTTTTTTCAAAGGCAGTAAATGAGGCTGAATTAACTGTTTCGGTGCCAGACAAGGCTATGCTGATAGCCAGGTATAGCAGTGGTAAGGTGTTGGGACTGCTGTTGGGACTCTGCTGTTGGGACAGCTTTATTTGTGGGCACCGTTTGTCACCATTATAGTGCAATCAATGTATTGTTTAGTGTTGGGTTGTGTAGTGGCTTTGCTGGCATGAATCTAAAAAAAAAAAAATGGTTTGCCCCAGCAAGATTTACATGCTAAAATCGCCACTGACAGGCAGTATGCCCAGTAAGGGCCTAATGTAACAGGCAGTATGCCCAGTAAGGGCCTAATGTAACAGACAGTATGCCCAGTAAGGGCCTATGCTTCAATCCCTACATCACCCTGCCTGCCTTTGCCTCTCTGAGCCTGCCTCACTCTGCCTGCAGAAATCCAATCTGACTTCATTGAATATGACTTATTCTGACAGCTAGATTTATTAATTATGCCTCAAGCAGCATATCTTACCAGGCCACACAAAGCCTTCTTTTGAATGTTACCAAGTGATTTGTGGTGTGATGCTTCTCTATATTAAAGATGTGCATGTTTAAGAAAGAGGGGGAGGGAGATGTGTGTGTGTGTGTGTGTGTGTGTGTGTGTTTGTTTGTGTAACACCACAGAGCTGTACAGTCTGATAATGAATTTTACAGGTTCCCTGGGGATCTGAACAGACTCAGCTAGGACTTTTTACTGATTGTCTGGGAAGCTTTGTTTATTTTGTATTTCTTACATTTGAAATCAGCAGTGATCACCCATAATTTGAAGAGAACACCAGCCAAGCTAGGCAGAGCTGTTCTGCACTAGGATATTTACACATCCACCATAGTAGTGAAAAGGAACTATCGGAGCAAACAAGTACATTTGGGGTCTGTGTGTCTTTAGAAATAGCAGCCATGTTTGTTTTGTCCTCTTATTTTGTCACCCAGCATCCCTGTTTCCTCTCAGTGTCAGTGGCCTGTTTACCCAAGGTCAAACATTTTACTATTCGATCGATGGCCAGCGACTTACAAATCATATGTATTGATCAACGTAACCATCAGGTCGAATGTAGGGCAAACAGTAAAATCATATGCACTTAGGCTTAATAGCCCACATTAAAGCAATTATGCGTGCAAACTAGGACTGTCTAACCTTAACATATTATGCGGCGGAGCCCCAATACGTCTTTTAGGGTTTTCTATCCATGCGATTCTGACCGTAAATCAGAGTTTTCCTCCCTATCGACTAGTGCAGGTGGAAGGCTTGGGACTGGTGTAATAGGACGCTGAGACTGAAACCCACATTGCACTCTATGGTAAAACTGCTCTATGACATAATGTGTCGGTGGTTTTTATATTTTATATGTGTGTCAATACTGAATGTATTTACTAATGATGGTGAAGCAGGTTTAGTCGTCGACCTGCTAATGAACACAGTGCATTTGGAAGAGTCAGTCCACAGGTCAAGGACTGGAGGGAGAGAGAAGGCGAGAGGGAGAGAGAGGGGGAGGGAGAGAGAGAGAACGGAGAGAGAGAGGAGAGAGAGAGAGGGGGAATGATTGTCCCCTGCATGGTAATAAATATATGTTCCCATGTGACCTTGCAGAGGAGAATTTAAACTCTCTGGTGAATTTGCAGAGACACACACACATTGTAGTGTAAATATTGGGTATTTTATAAGCCTAGTATTTTTTGGGACAGAGGTACTGTAAAAACTGATCATATTAAATTAAATTAAATTAAGTAAATTAATTTCAAGCTCAAGTTTGTTTATTTGTCATATACACATTGTATACTGTACATGGAGAACACAGTGCGATGAAATGCTAACTTGCAGGTACATCTCACATGCAGCAGGCGGGGTTCTGTTGCTAATTTAAAGTCGTTTCTATGCGGCTCTGCTCTGTGTTTGTGCAGTAACTGGGCTAAATATGAAAGTGATGACAGCCACTGGCTGCAGGTACTGTGTATGACCCCACACAGGCCAGACCCAGAGCGCTCCGAGGATTAGGACTGCTATGCTACTGTGGTAAATGATATGCAAGTAACACTCTTATTAGAATTCCACCGGAATGCATTTTCTGGATGGAACTAGACATTATAGTGCTACAATATTCTTAGAGGAATTACATTTTGAATGCAAACTATTGACCATTGCTACAACCATTGCATAATATGCACACCTGGGATTTGTTTGAGCTCATTTGAGAGAAATAGTGTTGACCATCTCAATCATATTCAATCGTAGGTGAAAAACGGCTGTCAAAGATCAAGTTGAGCAATAGCCTGATAGAGGAAGTATTCCACTACATTTTGTGAGGTTGACCATTTTAACTGCTCCCATTCAAATGCATGCTGTATAATGAACTAGGTTTGACTATATGCACACTTGTTTGATCATTTAAATGGATTGTCTTTCTGAATCTCCCTTTTTATCCTGCATAACGATGAAACATGCTCATGAAAAATGTATTGGGATAGGATCTATCTGCATATGCCGATGAGAGAGAGAGAGAGAGAGAGAGAGAGAGAGAGAGAGAGAGAGAGAGAGAGAGAGAGAGAGAGAGAGAGAGAGAGAGAGAGAGAGAGGTAATATTAGACACTCAGTGCTGCAAAGATAATATAATTTCTCCTTTTTGACAAATGTATTTCATCTCCTCCATGCATCTCAGTAAATGAGTCACACAATCACACAGCCCCGCCTATACCCTCTTCAACCACTCTGTCAAAGGGAATGAGGGAGAGCGTGAAGGAAATTAATATTTAAAGGAATGCAAGTGGTAACATTTAATGTTGAACATATACAAACCTATTAGGCATAACTGTATTGAGTAGGCCTCTGACTATTGTGATGAGTTTACTGTAGGTCAATCATAATAAAGAATGTAACTCTTTTTACTGTAATATGGGTTTTCTGTACCATATGCTGCTGTATTTCATCACTGTTTTGATATTTCATATTATACTGTTATTATAGAAAGAGAGAGAGAGCTTTCTCAGAATTCTTATGTCATCAAGCCTGCTCATTATCTAATGTTACATCCCATGCGATCTAGATTCCATACAACATTGGGTTATAATTGCTTTTATCCGTTTATTGTGTGAACGGAAGCCCTTTGATGTATTTAAGAGACCAACCTAATGAATCTGTGAATGCAGAAACAGGCCGATTGGGAGGGATGTCTGCGAGAGCTCCAAGGGGGGATGTGCAGTGCATAGCAACAATGCATTCTTTAGTGTTCCGGCGATGGTGAACATGTGAGGACTTAATCAAGCACAATTGCCCAAAGAGCAAGAGGGGAGAAGGGCATGGGGAGTAATCAAGTGTAAACATCTATACAATGTTGAACTGGGAGACAGAGGGGTGTAAGGCCTGGGAGTTATGGGAGAGCGGTGTATGGAGGATGTACAGGGGGGAGAGACGGGGGCTTATTTAGCAAATATGCAGAAGTGATTTTGACCCCATGGCGACCGCTCTTCTACCCCTGCTACCCCACCTCTAAACCCACCATCGTTAATCATCATTTGGAGAGTGTGTGTGTGTGTGTGTGTGTGTGTGTGTGTGTGTGTGTGTGTGTGTGTGTGTGTGTGTGTGTGTGTGTGTGTGTGTGTGTGTGTGTGTGTGTGTGTGAACACAATAATGGCATATTCCTACTCTGGCCTCTTTCAATTCACAAAAAGGTGATTGTTTCCTCAATAGTTTGTGTTCATGTTGATTTTTAATTCATTCATTACTGTTTTTGGTGTTCACTGACTTTTTCTTCTTTCGACAGCTAAAGAAGGGAGGGGTTACAGAGAAAGAAAGAGAGAGAAAGATGGAGGGGTGGCTTTGTTGGATCTGGTTACGGCTGGCTTTTCCCACAAAGTGATCAGAGCCTGAAAGTGGAGAGCATGTTCCCTTGCAGCGGGTTTACTCCTGTTTCCAGTTTAACCTCCTATTAAACTGTCCTTTGTGCTCCCATTCTGCTGGCATAGCCCCAGTTACATTCACATACCTGTCAGGTCACACAGGTTAAGGACTGGGGGTGGGGGGGGGCGACCAGGGCCAGCTCTAAACCATCCCTCCGTTTCCCCTCTCTGTCAGTCACTCTGGTCTCCACCACACCATCGGCAGGAAAGAGGAAAAAGGGAGAGGTATATACTACAACAGTTTGATGAGCAGTGGGGCAATAAATTAATTAATCTTCATTTTATGCCTCATCAAACTCTTTACCCAGCCCCCTCCATGGGAGTTACACAAATTAGCCAGTGAAAAAGCAGTAATTTTAGTTCAGCTAGGTAAGTGCTTTTTGATTGCCTTCTTGAACAATGCTTCCCTTGACAAGCTAATAAATCAGATGTCTCTAAAAACCTCAAATGCAGGCAGTGCAGCTAATGTGAACCACGATGCCGCCGATCTCAGCCCCCCAAAACAAAAGGACAGTGTGTGGGACGAGGACTTTGTAGCTCTGTCATGGATTTGTTTTGGATTTCTTCCTTCTCTTTATTTCTCAGACAAAAGGGGCCAAAGTTACAAGGCGACTTGATAACTGAATAAAATACACATTATGTCTATGAAGGATGCAGGGCTGACAGTGGATTGGATCAGAATAGTATCAAGATTGATTGGGATTATGGCCTAATATGATTGAGACCAGACTGTGTGAAATTCAGTTAGTGCATAATCTCATCACCGGTATTGGTTTATTTTAGCTTCAGCCAGATGCTAAGGCAGGGATGATGCTAGCTGTAACCTCCTAGCTTCAGCCTGTGCCAGCTGTGCTGCCAGGTGATGCATAGCTACCAGACCTGGGTTCAAATAGTATTTGAAGTAATTTCACATACCTAAATTCGGTTTGATTGTTCTTGCCTGTTACAATGGAACTACTTGAAAAATCTGAAAAGTGCAAACAATGCCCACCTGCAAGTCAAGGCAGGCTAAAGCAAATGCTCAAAAGTATTTGAAATATTTCAAATAGTATTTGAACCCAGTATGGTACATGGTGACCTGTACATATATTGTACTGTACACTCCATCCAGAAGGCTGTTGTATATGGAGCCAACAAATCATCCATTTGTCTGGAAACAGCAGTTATTGAAAATTAGGTCAATCGATTTATTTGAGCCCTGGTCTGTCGCTAACCATGTTCGCCTGTTCCAGGTATTAGCGACCTTGACTGTGGCGTGGTTGGAGGTTCGGGGAGGGAGGGGGGCCTTGGGGTGGGGTCTGTGAGCAGGGAGAGGGGACACGGGGGAGGGAGATGAGAGGAGGGTGGTCTTTATCTGGTTAAAGCCCTGCTCTGATGAGATTACCTATTGGGCCTGACGGTAGACCACCCTGTTAAGTAGAGAGCCTCAGCCAACTCTCTCTCCCCCCTGGCACACAGCCACCACTTGATTTTGGGGAGGCAACACAGCAGCACTGGTATGACGGCATCCATGTTTGCATCCATAATCATCTGCTAATGTCTGAAGCACTCAGGTGTCAAGCGAGCGCAACACGAGCAGACATAGACAGGATGGAATGAAACTGATTTGCTTTTCTTTTTTTCTCTGTGTTAGGCACCGTTTGAATTTCAATTTCATTCCCAGACTAATTTATCTGTTGAATGACAATAACCACTACCTATTCTTGAAAGAGCAGGCAGTCTCAGATTGGTGCACTCCGTGTTCTGTCGTTGGATTGGACAGCTCCTGTGTTGCATCATCAACGGGCACTTAATTGGAATGTAGAGCGTGGTGTCACACAAGGGGACCTGCGTCCCCGTCTCGTCATTGTGTTTCAGGGAGGAAGTCTGGTTCAGAGTTCTGACTGAGGACAGCTATGCTGCTTCCTCTCCTCTCTCCTCCTCATTAACGTTCCCTACACACACCACTGAACTGAACGCAGCTCAAAATAACTTGGAAAAAAGCACCACCCATTTATCTCCATCTTGGGAACTGATCCAATTAAGTAAATGGCCATTTGCATTCTTCAGGCTGCAGCAAACCCAGGATCTGCATCCCAAATGGCACCCTATTCCCTAAAATAGTGCACTACTACGTGTCAAAAGAAGTGCAATATACAGAGAATAGGGTGCAATTTGGAATGCAGACAGAGAAAGTAGTCGAGTTGGAGCACAACAAAAAGGGCAAGAAGGAAGGAGAGAGGAGTTGTGTGCAAGGAGGTGGTGTGAGAGAGAAGGGGAAAGTCTGCCAGGTGTTTGTGCCTGTTTGTGTGTGCATGCGTGTGTGCGTATGTGTATGTATGCAAGAGGAGAGAGGCATCGGACGGGGCGGTCATTAGGACAGATATCTGTGAGGTAATGTGGACCAGATGTTGGGAAGAAAGGGATCATTTAAAAAGGGCAAATATAAATAAGCAGTCAGTCAGCTCAGTATCCTCCACCCCTCCTCCACCCCTCCTCCTTCCACCCCTCCTCCACCCCTCCTCCTTCTCATCGCCCCTTTCCTGGACCCTCTGAAGTCACTGAAAGAAAACACTTCATCCATCTTCATCAGAGCCATTAATAATGTCATATTATAGGGTCTTATCTGTATAAGATCTGCTGTGCTGCTTTACAGGTGTCTCTCCTCATGGTTTTTTTTAAACTACCGTTAGACTTGTGATTAGGATTTCCTTTTGAAAAGGTGCTTGATATAACGGATATGTGTTTTTTTTGTCAACATAGCTATGTTTTGTTTAATAAAATAGTATTATCAAGTATCTTCCTAAATTCTATTTGCCTATACAACTAGTATGTATGTAACCCTCCGGTGTTCCAAACCCTACTGCTACATCAAACCTGTTGGAAGGAAGGCCTATCCTGTGGCTGTGGTGTGTCACTAAAAGTAGCCGGATGACAAAGTTCAGTGGTTGTGTTGATATATCCAGTCCTGTAACCACAGGGAGGGGCCTGGTTACACACGCACACACACACACACACACACACACACTCACTCACTCACACAGGGAGGACCAGATGAGCCAAGATCTGTGTGTGCTGGCGTCTCCTCTGCTCCTCCAGACTGTGCTGCTTTATTCACTGCTCTGTGATCAGTGCTTAGCTGAGGGGCTGGCTACAATACTTCCCTCCTGCCTGTGTGTGTGTGTGTGTGTGTGTGTGTGTGTGTGTGTGTGTGTGTGTGTGTGTGTGTGTGTGTGTGTGTGTGTGTGTGTGTGTGTGTGTGTGTGTGTGTGTGTGTGTGTGTGTGTGTGTGTGTGTGTGTGTGTGTGTGTGTGTGTGTGTGTGTGTGTGTAGGTACCCAGTAGCCAGAGTCTGTGCCACCTCCTCCAGGGCAGGGCAGGGGCCCCCAGCATGCAGCACCGGTGAGCCCTTACAGGGCCACTGAACAGGGGCCCTCTCCAGTCACAGGGTCAGGAGCTCAGACCACACTGCTGTCAGAACAGACCGCTCAATAGGCAGGACTTACAGGAGTCAAGGTGCTGTCAGAGTGGCTAGAGATGGCTAGAGGGTATTAAGTGTGTTGTATAAATCATTTAAAAAGTGGAACGTTTGAAAAAGTAATTACTGAATACATTTTATAATGATAATTACCATTTGTATATGTATGTTTTAAGTTTTAAATAACTAGTCTGCAAATTATATTTATCAAAAACATATGTCTAATTGATTTCCCCCTTAGTTTATATATTCCTTAATAAATTATAACTTTAATAACTTGCTCCAACACATCAGAGTTGTCAGACCTACAGGCTAGCGCAAACGTGAAACAAAGGCTCTTTAAAAAACATTAGACGTCAAAGATGAGTTTTGCAGATTTTGCATTAAACCCTGCCTTGGCGTTAACAAGGTAATTCGTGTGGTTTATGTGGTCTGAAGTTTACACCCCATAAATACCCAAATTCATCATATTGAAGTCAACCCCTTACCCCTCTTGCATTCACCCACCATATTGTTGGTTAACCATGTGCAATATTATTTGCTGATAGAACACGTATAAATGCAGATTATGCTTAAATCTCCTATCGAAGTAGCATACTACCTCATAGCTCATTATTCTTCGTTAATGTTTTTTCTTCATAGAACTGTTTTATTTATGTATGGGGGGTTCACTTAAAACATCAGACAGCTGAAAATTACACGTGTAATCTCTCCCCCGAGAGCTCCACGGAAAATAGAAAAACAGTCCGTGAGGTTGAGGATAGAGTGGGGGTTAATAGTAGTAAATCACCCACCCCACTGCCACTTCATCTGGGTCGGTTTACGATGTGCTCAGCCGCATAAAAAGTTCATCCAACATGAACGGTTTAGAAGTGGCAAATAGATCTAAACATTCAGTTTACCTCTTCTGCTTGTTCTTTGCATTGAAGCTCTTCTAAACCAACCGAAACGCCACACGTCAGATGAGCCCTGACACCGATTCGGTTTTTAGGGGGTAAATGTGGGTAATTTGTGAAAATTATATTCCGAGCAGTCACGATTCCTATATACTCCCATGCGCGCCAGACAGAGCTAACGCCACGCTCACATCCTACACAGTAACAGCTGGGCTGAATTTTTTGCGCCCATAATTAATGAAGAGGCTCGAGCTCTCAGGGATATGATGATTAAATAAGTAGAAGGCGGTATTCCCAGAGAGACCCTCTGAAAGCTGAAAGACCATTCCACTTCAGCTTTGTTTGACATCGTTTGGGGGGCGATGACGTCTATTGACGGGTGAGCTGATCAGACGTTATTTTCTGAGAGACAAAATGCCTCGATATTGCTTTTTGGTAGCCTACGCTCACAATAGCTCCATTCTCAACCAATGTTTCTGCAAAAAGCCCGACAGACTCTCCTTTCTGTCGTCGTCCCCCCCTCCCTTTTTTTTCTTATACCAACTAGCGGGAAAATGAAGCGACATATTGCTCACTTCAAGGAGTAGAAGAAAACAAACGGTTGTGTTTTTGGCAACACTGTTTGGTTGTCACAGATGTTGTCTCGAATAAAGTGGGCTGTGGGCAGGTCAAATAGAAAGGTGTTTCTACACTTCTACAATTTGATTCTAGTCTACTCTACTGCAGTCATGTGCTGTATCATTTAGGCCTAGACATTTTTTTAATTAGTTCAATTTTTAAGGACAATTGGGGATTTGTTTATTAACAGGTTCTGTTTTTTGGTGACATGGTTTGCGCGACCCCTAGATATCCTCACTGAGGAAATCAATCATGCACTTTGTAGATTCCACCTTACAGGAAACATGACAAAACCTTCCATTTACACTGGACACTTTATATCACCATACAGGTAATAACATTAAACATTTCCCATAATGCAATTAGTGCATGCTAATTATGTTCCTATGAGATACTCAAGTACAGAAAATGTGGGACATTGCAGTGCCTGTTTTGGATTTGCATATTTATCGTCAATGTGCAATATTACTGAAACGCGATTAGGCTACTTTGAATGTGGCATATTGGCCTAGCATGTTTGGGCCTATAGGCATATACAAATACACAACAAAAAGTGTTAGGATATTGATTTACAAAGACATAGTTACCAAATTGCAATTATTCAATACACTATTTTCTGTCACAGTGTAACGTTTCCCAATAGAATATGATGATACAGATACAAAAAAATATGTATAAATGTCTTATTTTAGGGACAACGTGGATGATGTAGCCAACCTTCCTAGATGGCTATGCTTCAAATCTAAGGTGTGGGTGCATAACGTATTTAGGGATTCATGTTTAAGATCTGTTACATTTTTGTTGCAGTAATTTGTATTCTCACCCAGGTTGTATGCACCAAATTAATATACGTTTTTTAATGTCTGTTTCTGTACACACGCAACGTTATTTTTTAGTGGATACGTCTAGAGATAGGCGGCACTTGGAAAAGTTACAAGGAGATTTGAAAAAAACGTTTTAAAATGTCGTTTGTCCATAGGTCTTGAATATAATTCTCCATAAAGGCATGTTTTATTTGTTGCATTCATGCATTGACAAAAAGGGTTTTCGATTTTGAAAATCGAAATGACCTAAGACATACATTCTAAACTGCAAAACATTTATGCAGATTTCGATCCTATTTTATTAGCCTAACAGTTCAATATTGTCTTCCTCCAGACCTACAGATTTAAACTAATGTAGACGTAAATGCATTGATGAAATGCCAATATTTCCTCTATCCCGACAAAGCGATAATATATATCGGTTATTCTTTTCCATCTTTAATTGGGTTCGTTATGCTTTTTTTCTCCTTCACACGTGGGAACTGATTCAACCTCACTTGGCATTCTCACATTGTATCCATGCATCGCTTCCCAACAATGAGCCAGCGAGCCGTTCAACTGGAAGAGAGACGGGAGGGAGAAAGACGTTGAACACAGTTGCGCTAGATCATTGCAGAGTTCCCCTGTTCCATGCATTCGGGACTGACATTGGTTTCGGACAGATTCAGTGGTCTCACTCTCGATAGCACGATAACATTACAACGCTAAAAAGCAGTGTTATTATTATTCTTTTTTATCAGTGTTCAAACTAAGATTGTGGAAAGTGCTTTTTATGGATGAAATATATACGTTTGATTGTCTTTAGCCGCAGCTGCTAATAATAATAATAATAATAATAGGCCTAATAATCATCATAATAATTGATTTAAAAATATATATTTAATTATGATAATAATGTGTATTTATGTACATACTCAATATGTTGAATGAGGCTCCACAGAGGCATCAATAGGCCCTGTTTCTCTGTCCCCCTAGGCGTGATTTGAATAACAAACTGGGTGGAGGAAAATGACTAAATAGCAGCACTACTGGAACAAAACAAAACAACAACTCTGTCTCAAAACGATATTTCACAAATGTGGTCAATTCGTTTGGGCTATTTCGACAGTGCAGAAGACAAAAATGACAAGCATGTTTTATTACTCCGTGCCCATGGGCTATGCAATGTCCTTCTCAAGATCCAATTTAGCAGTATAAATGATAATCCCCCCCCCCCCCCCCCCCCCCAGTAAATGTGACACATAAATGATTGTAAACTATTCAATATTTACCTAAGCTGAATATAGATGAGTTACGTCTCTGAAATGGTATCTATTGGCCCTTTGAAACATAAATTCTTCCATTTAAAAAACCTATTTCAAATAAAAACGATGATGTCCTCTTAGGGGACATTGCATCGAACACTTCAATTCCTGGAGGGATCAGCAAAGAAAAACATAATTATGCTATTTAGCCGGCTGATGTGTTGCAATCACTGGCCCAGGCAGCACACATACTCGGGGAGATTAAAATAGAAGCCCCAGTCGCTCGCCCGTGTGACTCAGAATAGAGGACATTAGGGCTAAGGGAATTATATACATCTCAGGGGAGGCTTCAACTCGAGTGCGGAAAGTAAACTATAGGGATTAATGAAAGGTAGTAAACAAGAGCATGCTGGCCCACTTCACTAGTTTATTATTACCGTTGTTATTATTATTACTTAAAGTTATTCTAAATTATTAAACGTAGGCATATTTCAATATTTTTCCAACCGAAATAATCAAGACAAACATCGAGTTGGTTATAAATAGAAACATAGACTTATATATTACATGTTGGGAGTAATTCAATAAAGCCACGTGCCAATGTAATCCCGTGTTGATCAACTGATTATAATGATGCTAGAACCACAAAAGGTTCACTACTGATCATAAAACAAAACTAAATTGGCAGCTGATAAAACAAATACTACTAGTAGTAATAATATAATAATAATTCGATGATAATTAACATATTTGTTTTCAAAACATTTCCCAATATATGTGCCAAATCAAGACACCATTTGTCTCATTTTACAAATCAGACTTAATCAACATTTCAAAGATTAGGCCACATAAACATTTTTTTCTCTCTCGAAAATCCACCACGGTATTGTATTTCTGGAAAGGAAATGGTTTGTCCCATGTTAATCCATTGTACATTTCAGGTTTCCCCATTTGTCAGTATTGTTATAATAAACATGTAATAACTGTGACCATTTCAAGTTTCTCTCTCTCTCTCTCTCTCTCTCTCTCTGTCTTCCAGTCTTTGGTCCATTTTAACTAGGCCATTCGATCAGGGATGGTTTTCCGTGACGGATTAAGAATGAGACCCCTGAAATTAGGAGCAAGTGTGACACCTACCTGCGGAAGTGGGAAGGAAGAGTTTGAGCCTCGAGGACAGTGAGAGGTTAGTTTATTGGCTAAAACAGACTAAACCCTATAAACTATGTGGCCTTTACTGTGTGCATGAGTTGCTAGTCTCGCCATCCTCCTTCTCTCCAAACCTAACCATGAGTGTTTCACATCCAACGCGTCATTAAGGAGGCTCCAACATTAATGATATAACAGGCCAGTATGCACTGAAGCCATAAATGCATGGTTGCGTCCTTTTAACAGCTTTGCCACGCCTTGGAAATAGTAATGAGCTCCAAATTTGGCATAAAATCGAACTCATTACTGGAGTTCGCCACCTGATTGCTTTGCTTATAACACGTTGCGGTTGGAAAGTAATTGGGTTAAACGACTGGGCCTCCAGTTATGCCGTTGTTATTTTATTCACCTCCATAACTATTCTCCTATTGCATATGTAGAAAGGATTAGGAAACATAGAGCAAGAAATATACATATAATTCAGTAAACTCTTGCCAACATCTTTGGCCAAACCCCACAAAAATGTTCATATTTGGGTAGACATAAAAGGCTGTAGGCCTATCTGTTTTTCACTCGAGAAGTTGAGAAATGTCGACATGTTCTCATGTTGTATAAAGTTTCTGAATATAACATTGAATTGATACACCTGTTACGGGGTAAAGTACCACAATCCCATCGGTAAAAATCTCTTTCATATTCCATAATGTGTTTCTCTTTCAAACCCTTCTGACACATTCGATAATAACAATTGCCTCCCCTCCCCCGCTCCCCCCAGAATAATCGCTGCACACGTGTTTTTTTTTCTCATAATTTACTTCAAAGATAGTGTATTGTCCATTTTAAATACAAAATGCTACATTAAATATACATATTAGTCTTTAATACAAATAGACTAAGGCGGCTGCAGCGATTAAGACAATTCTTGTTACATCTTTAGGATTAACCATTCAGAAACTAAAATTTGAGGATAAGCATTTACTCAGAAAATAACTGTTCTCAGAATTTTGCTTTATCGAGATTATTATTCTTATTTTTTTTGTAATGCAACCACAAATAATAAATAAAAGTCCGATGGATTTTTGAAAGGGATCAAGGTATTAAATGTTTGACATACCTTTCTTTAGTTCATAAGGGGAGTCTTTACAAAGATCTACCTGCGTTTGGCCTCTGCCTTTCTGGCTTTCTCTTACCAAAGCTTCTGCTCTATTTAACACAGTCTGGTTTAATCCATTGAAATGTGCGGTGGAGCCCGTGCCCGAGCCGTGATTGCTGTGACTGTGAAGATGTCCAAAGCTGCCATAGTTCGTGTAGCCCGGGTAAAAAGGGGACGTGTAGTAGATAGGCCTGGATAGGACTGTGCTGTTTGGGAGAGGGCACTGGGGGGAGGACCGTGATGGTGACGCTGCATTGGTGGTGATCACTGTGCTGTGACCCATCCCATGGCCCTGCAGCCCGTCGCTGCTGCTCTTACACCTGTCTGAGGACGTTGCGATCTCAGCCAGGGACCAGAGTTTGGGTTTAGGGGCCGATGGGGACGAGTGAATAACAGACGTCACGTTGCTGTTTACCGTGCCCGGCGCATGGCCCATTTCGGACGGCTTGTCTTGCGCAACGATCTCGGTTCCTCCCCGTGGCACGGCGGATGGAGACGAGGTGGTGGGTTTAGCAGACTCGGGCAGTAACTCTGTCCGATCCCCTTGGTCTTTTAATTCCGAGGCGCTCAGTAGGGGATCCATTTCTTTGCCACGATTCTCCTCTTTAAATCTGTCGCACGCTATGTCCCCCGGGTTCAGCAATTTATGATCTGCAGTGAGAGAAAAACAAGAGTTAAGTTACTGTGAAAAATATGTATAACATTGTGACATAAGATACAGATAGGCTACCAATATGTTATAGGCCCCTAAATCATGCACTCATGCGTTCATATTTGTGCTTATGCTAATTATAGGCCTAGTTATGATAATACGTAGGCTAATAAATAATAGGCCTGCAAACAACTAGGCCTACAACTAATGAAAACCGTGATATTAATGATTGTTTTTTAATCGTAATAATTATCATTAGGCGATACATAGCCCAGTCCACCAGCTGCAGCCCGCCTAATTATGCAGTTAAAGATAAATCGAATGCTAAACACTTTACGTCACCAGCAATTTCAGCCCATGATAAGTCAAATGAGGGGAGTTCAAGGTGATTATTATTTAAAGCAATTGTCCCATTATAAATAATATACCACCATTAACCAGCAATCAATTTTGCACCCTGAGTGGAAACGACTGCGATAAAAAATGTATGATTTTTCTACAGACCTGACTCTGTGTCTGTCGAGTCTCCCTTGTCTGTCGACTTACTAGGCTCGTCGTCGTCATTCTTTTCCAGATCGATGTTCTCGTCTTCCTCCTCGTCCTCGCTCCGGTTTCGGGGAGTCCAGGTCATCTTGTTCTCCTTCTTTAGCCTCCTCCTGGCGTTGGCGAACCAGGTGGACACTTGGGTGAGGGTCATTTTGGTGATGATGGCCAGCATGATTTTCTCGCCCTTGGTGGGGTATGGGTTCTTACGGTGCTCGTTCAACCAGGCTTTGAGAGTGGCGGTGGCATCCCGGGTCGCGTTTTTTCGGTATGCCGGGTCACCGTAGGGGTATGAACCCAGGGGAGCAGCGTAGGGGTGATATCCTATAGACCCAGCCATGCCCGTTGTGTGGTCATAGGGAGAACTCTGAAAACAAACCGTCGAAAATAGTCAGAAAATGCTTTTCAGATAATTGTCAACGACTCAAAACAATTAAAACATTACAAAATAATTGTCAAACAATTACAAGGCACCATAATAAACACACACACACACATACACAAACGCACGCACACCTCTGATATTTAGGTTGGTTGCAATAAATCAAGCATCAGATTCGTTAGCAATGTACTTTTGACATTTTACACAGATAAACATCGACAATGTTATTCTTCTCAACTTTGTTTTCCATTGTGCGTTTTTGTATTCAAGATGCGCCTGTCTTGCTGCTCTGTAGCCACTACAGAGTAATATATGCGCAGTGAAAGCAATATAATTTACACAATGGATAAAGCCTTAGGGTCATGCGTAACAGGCCTACCATGTCTCCTCTTCTCATCATTTTACCAAGACAGGATTTTATTATCATTATTTCCCACTATTCTTCAGCTGGCCGACATACCTTGTTTAATTTGCGTATAACTGCGTGCTCAACTCACATCAAGATTTAGAACATGTTAAATATTAGGAGCTGTGTTCCCAAGTTAACGAACATGCCCTCAAAAACAACCGAGAATGTAATTTCGCATAGACTAATAAAGACCTTCAACAATTAACTATAGAATATAATGTGTTCTACCGAGGTTGGGAGCTTGCTGTTTGTTATCGTATGCAAACTGCTTCAACACGACCTATTTCATTGCTCATTATTTACAGAAAATATGCATTTATACAAAGAATAATAATATTATAATTAGCCTAATTAGTTATTTTGCATGTTCATCTTTGCATCAAAATGGATGGCCTTATTTACAACTAAATTACCCAAATGTAAAAGAGTCATCAACAAAACAGATGCACGCTAAACCAGAAATACATTTGCCTAATTTACACCATGCTAAAATTTTACACATAGGCCTACCAACAATACAACAAAATATGTACCTTTTTTTTTATTTTCACTCGACAATTCCTATTCTATGCTCTCTCACTCACCACGTATGAAGCGAATGTGGCGGCCGCCCCCGCCTCCGCACTGTACGGGAGATGGGAGTTGTACCCGGGTGAAGCGCTGGTGAATGCGGTAGATCCGGCATAGGGAGCAAAAGCAGAGCCAGATGAGGATCTACCAAGTTCTTCGGTCCTGGGTCCCGATATAACGCTGGTGCTGTACGCTGGGCATGAATACAGCGCCAAAGAAGCGGACGGCTGGTACAAGTAGCCCTGAGGATACGCCATGGTGAAAGCCCCGAAAGTAAGCGCACTTTTCCTCTTTATTTTCTCATGCACTGTCCGATCTCAGTCATAGGAGTCTCGTACCAACAGACCGCTGTCTGTTCCCCTCTAAATGATTGTGGTAAAAAGTAGAAATATAAACAAATACATACACTTAGATATAGATTTTTAGTCGCTGATAGTCAGCTACAACTGACCGTTGTGTTTGCTTGCTGCGCTCTATTTTTCCTAACTCTCTCACTTGCTCCCTCTGTTTCATGCCGTGCAGAATAAGTTTTTTGCCTTCGGATGGGGGCTTTGCTTGGGAAAATGTCCTGCCAAGATGCTAAGTTGGAAATTGAGGATTCTGACGCCTACTACGTTCTTCACGCTCCTCCTCTCGGGGTGTAGTCATCGAAGGAAAAGGCAAGCTTATGTTGGGTTAACACCACAGCCCTGCCTATCTCTCTCTCTCTCCCTCCATGTTTTATTTTTTCTCCCCACTTTTCCCCCTCCCTCTCTTTCTCTCACTAACAATCCCTCTCCCGCTATTTCTCTATTATTTTTTTTTCTCAACCAAGGCTCGGCGCTGTAGGACTCAAGTGCGCCAGCCCCTGGATGGCGATATCATGTGAGCCAGTCGATCAACTCCAACTTTCTTCTTATTCTAAATACACGAAGCCGTCACTTTCACACTTGATCAATAACAAATGGGCTGTTGTCTGTCAGAAAACGCTTGCCAGATACTGAAGGGAAAAAAGCGCTCCATGTTCTGTACGCTACTCTTCTTTCCTCCATGGTTTTTGGTTTATTGTTTCTTTTGAGCGCAAAACGTATCTTTTGAATAGATGCCTCGTAACAGCCTAACTGACTGTCGGTGTTCGTAAGTTAAAAATCCCCAGCGGGAGCTAAAAAGGGGCGACGGTTTTTGATTTGGATTTATTTTCTGCACATCGACACTCTTACGCCAGACGCATTTTGCGTTATTTGGGTAAGAAAGGGCAACATCATGCATAAATGATGGCACGAATAATACACTGTAGAATATAAATACAACCTTTATCCCAAACAACTGGCTGTTTGTGTAAACGTTTTTTTTTTCTTAACCAGCAATTTGTAATATTTGCTGAAATCTAGGAAACATTCCACTCAACTGTGGGATAAGCAACTCTTAACGTGTGACAGCTGTTAACTGAAGCGGCTGCTAAATAGTTTTCTCCATAGATCCAGGAATAAACCAGTCAGATACACTCTCTCGCTCTCTCTCACCCCGAAAGTCATAAAAACCCCAAGCGAGGGCAGATTAGTACCATATGAACTACAGCAAATCCACTATGACCACTGGATGTAATCTCCTTTGATGCCACTAGATACGTTTCTCTGCAGAAATATGGATAGCCCCGATTTATTTAATATCGTGCGCTTATCGGCCATTATGGATATCCAGATTTTTCATTTCAGCACAACGTATTTTTACGCACCTGTGCCATGTATTGATGACTCCTGAATTATTTACCACATTATCATCAATATAAAGACAGGCCAATAATAATATTAGGCCTATAGGTGGCTAATGATGATACATTTATTTATGCTCTTATAATCAATACCTATTTATAATTAGTTAGGCTATACTAATATTATTTATATTATAATAATAGTGCACGATTTATTGCTAAATGTGTAATTGTTTTATATTTAGAAAATACATTTTAGACTTATATTCTAAAGGTTAAATAAAAACAGTATATATATATATATATATATATATATATATATATATATATATATATATATATATATATATATATATATAACAAAGGTATAATAATGAATATCTAACATGTCAATATTTATTTTTAAATACAGACATCCACAGGCCTAGTCAAAGTGCTGATTGTCTCTGACTTTACAGTTCAAATCTCCGCTAAACCGAAAGGGATCGCTGTAGGCGCTGCTAAAAAGTGTGTGCATAGTGTCACGTGTTTTCAAGCTCTGAAACCCTCTCGAGAGCAGGAGAGAGTTATGACGCTGGTACAGTGAGCCAATGCAGAGTTGGGAAAAGGCAAGAAAGATACATACATGAAGAGAGAATAATGATGATGACAATGGTACTAGAAGACCTACTTTTACAACCACCCGCAGTGCTATAATAGCCGAACTAATTATTGTTACCTCAACACTTTTTCTTCTGCATATTCTTGCAGCAACATCTATGAAAACACTTGTATATAATGTTAAGGATACTAATGTTGATATTGTTTATTATAGACCTACTGCATCTATTATTGAAGACAAAGTAGAGGTCTACAACTAATGATGTCCTACTCTACTGATGATGATAATTATAATACGACTAGACCTACTACTAATAATAGTGTTACTATTAGTGATAATATGTTGCCATTCATAAACTGAAAACAAAGTCAAAATCTTATTTTATGGTAGGCCTTTGTCAATGTATTTCCCCTTTAAGCAGGGCTACAATAGATATGTGTGACTCGCTGCCATAAAGGTAAAGGCTACTGTTGTTTATATATTTTTTTAATATAGATTACAAATAACTATTAGCCTATAATTGATTTCGTATAATATGCATATTAATCAATAATAAGCTAAATTAACACCTGCTCAAGTGTAATTGTACTTTCCCCATTGAAGATGTCATGAGAGCCCGCAAGGGCTTAAGCCACATTCATTGCATTATTGGCCAATTATATTTACTGTTCTTCAATGAGGGACGTAATGAATGGCCAATGCTCAGTCACTCTCTGAATAGCATACCGGTTACCAGGGATACCGAGAGAGGAGAAAGGCATTTTGAATGACGTCAATATGCATTGATACTCTATTATCGACAATAATGACTTCCCTGGCACCATACACGCATGATAAGAGGTCTATTCTGAAGTTGGAGGAGGGTGTTTGTGTGTATGTGTGTGTGTGTGTGTGAGATCACTAGGAGCTGGAAAAATACTTACACCCTCGCTGAGGAAAAGGTAGGAAACGGACCATTTTCCTTTACAGAAATGTACCCTAGCTGAAGTTGAATGCACTCTCGCTTATTTAATCGGTGATAATATTATAATAGAGCATTATCAAATTCACTGGATAAAATAGCATTTAAGTATAGGCTACTGTTTGCATGTTATAAATATGTCAAACCACTTAGAAGCTGTGTATTAATCTCTTATATATGTATTTCAAACCAACTGTATATTCTACTTATATTTAAATGTATTAATCGTCATAGTTTTCAAAACATACGTTTGATAAGATATAGAACAAATTGACAATAATTTG
Source organism: Thymallus thymallus (assembly GCA_023634145.1). NCBI lineage: Eukaryota > Metazoa > Chordata > Actinopteri > Salmoniformes > Salmonidae > Thymallus > Thymallus thymallus. The sequence continues at coordinate 25,279,607 of CM042381.1, forward strand.
ACATATCCTATGACAGGCTCCAGCTAAATATTTACTCACTCACACTCTGCTGGACATCTTTGACTGGAAGCTATTCCAAGTGTCTTACACTTATTTAACTTGTGTATACATATGAAAAATCAGTACAATTCAGACTGCTTCTTTACGACTAGTCCACACTGGTCGAGAAACCAGTAAGAGCAGAAGAGAGAGCCCAGCGGTGGAGCAAACCAAACATGGATATAAAGGATGAAGCACCACAGTGAAAATGCCTGAGGGAGTAGGCGTAATCTAATGTGGATTTAGAGACTATTATTAGAAAGCATTAACTATTGTACTAGACTAATTGCCTCTCGAGTTCACATAGATGATGGTTAAGTTTAATTAAATTGGTTAACGTCAAGCACTTGACAGATTCCTTCGTTGGCGCAAGGTCAGGTGTGCTGTGCTCTCTAGGAAGCAGCGGTTAGTTGGTACCTACAGGAGGGGAACCCGCTTCATGTATTCATAAGGATTTGAGCCCTTATAAATCTGTGTCCTAAACCGATTAGTTGACACCAACTTTTCTTTGATGTTTTAGCTGTGGGCTTTTGCCACTTGGAAGCCAATTGAAATTCAAAACAGTTTCGCTTCCAATGCTTTGGGGAGATCTTCTGCATATAATGGATGTTTTTTGACCTTGCAATTTTTAATGAAATGATTAAACATACGTGCACTGCGTCCCTAGACTGAACAACTGCACTGAGTTTGCGGATCCTATTGCTGACAATAGCAAGTCATTTGTAGGTGGCGCAACATTATTGTGGCTATATAGCCTACTAACCAGTTGTACAAGTATTAGTGATTGAATCACCACTACTGACATTTATATGTTGTCATAAGTTTTTTGGATATTTAATGTAATATTATTCTAAATGTGCATGATTTTGTAATTATCCAAGTTACCAATACGAACATATTAAAAACCAAGATAATACACATTGTGCTGTTTGTGTGTATTTTGTTGTTGGTTCATGTATTATTTAATGTATGTATCCATTAACTTATGCAGCCATATCCAAGTATTTCTCTTCTTTATAACTTTACTTCCATTTTGTAATGTTACCTTAACACTTTTCCTTCTGCATGTTCTTGCAGCAACATCTATGACAACACTTGTATATAATGTTAAGGATACTAATGTTGATATTGTTTATTATAGACCTACTGCATCTATTATTGAAGACAAAGTAGAGGTCTACAACTAATGATGTCCTACTCTACTGATGATGATAATTATAATACGACTAGACCTACTACTAATAATAGTGTTACTATTAGTGATAATATGTTGCCATTCATAAACTGAAAACAAAGTCAAAATCTTATTTTATGGTAGGCCTTTGTCAATGTATTTCCCCTTTAAGCAGGGCTACAATAGATATGTGTGACTCGCTGCCATAAAGGTAAAGGCTACTGTTGTTTATATATTTTTTAAATATAGATTACAAATAACTATTAGCCTATAATTGATTTCTTATAATATGCAAATGAATCAATAATAAGCTAAGTAAACACCTGCTCAAGTGTAATTGTACTTTTCCCATTGAAGATGTCATGAGAGCCCGCAAGGGCTTAAGCCACATTCATTGCATTATTGGCCAATTATATTTACTGTTCTAAATGTGCATGATTTTGTAATTATCCAAGTTACCAATATCAAAATATTAAAAACCAAGATAATACACATTGTGCTGTTTGTGTGTATTTTGTTGTTGGTTCATGTATTATTTAATGTATGTATCCATTAACTTATGCAGTCATATCCAAGTATTTCTCTTCTTTATAACTTTACTTCCATTTTGTAATGTGGTCAGAAGTCAGCAGTGTGTACGGCCATCTTTGTTGTGTGATGTCATGCTGCTATCCAGTTTTACTAGAGATGCCTACAGATGGGGGCATGGAGTTCACATCAGTCTGACATTCAGGTCACACTCCTTTTACTTCAAATGTGAACCTAACTGTATTACTGAGCCCAAACATAGGCCTATATTTGAAACAAACATTACAAATTACAAAACAAAAATTGCCCTATTCTCAAGACATTAGGCTTTTTGTTTATGTATGTATTGTTTTGAAATAATTCTGTCATTACTTACAATAATTTGAAATAAGTGGTTATAATAACATACAGGGCAACATTTCAACTGATTTGGTCCCCTTGATATTTTTATTTACTAGGTCACTTCTGTCTGTGTCTGTCTGCCAATCTGAATTAAGATGAATGGGGCTAGAATGAGTCCACTCCTCTTTCTCTGGAGCCTGTCCTCCCCTCTGCTCCTCTCTACCCCTGGCTGAATGGCAGAGGCTGGGGTTGGCTAAGTGTTGAAATGATGACCCTATTATCACCATGATGAGAAGCGATTCAGAAATGAGAGATATCAGACAAAGATTGGGCCCTCCTCCCGTTTCTTCTCTCTCTTTCTCTCTCTCTCTCTCTCTCTCTCCTCTCTCTCTCTCTCTCTCTCTCTCTCTCTCTCTCTCTCTCTCTCTCTCTCTCTCTCTCTCTCTCTCTCGCTTTTGCATCCCACTGCCAACTGTGCAGATTGTGATTGATTTGCTAGAGACGGATTGCAGGAAGCAGACATTGATTTTTCAATGTCTTATCAAAAAAATATATTTACAGTTGTATCCAGCTTTTCTATGGGCCATCGTGTCCCACCCAACCCCACTATGTTTTCTCTCTAAGGGAAAATACACCCTACTCCATGACAAGACAAATTACCTGTAATTTTATTTTAGAAATGAGTCAATAGCTCCAGTGACTAAATGAATATTGATTGGGCATAATGAAGCCTGAGTAAAGTGAAAACGAGCTCTTTGAGGCAGGGAGGGGCCTCTCCTATCAGCACCTATAACCTCAGCCTGACTGCATGGGCTTTGCTCTGTGGTGAACCCACACCACCACTGTTATTATGCTATTATGTGCACTGTGGGAGAAATAATGCACATTTTATGCACATTATAGACTTACGATGATCCTCTTACCAGTTGTGATGTTAGCCTAAAAATCACAGATGGTCCATGCCCATAAAGTGTACCGGATTTATCCCCCTTTCCTACACCTCACTGGTGTAGGTAAAATGATTCACGATCAGAGGGAATGTTTGTCTGTTGTCTTACCAGATATAAGAAAAAAACTATCATGGAGGACTTGTTATGATAATGATATAGGTTCCATGAGGTTGCCATTTCATATGCATATATATGACAACTCCTTTGAAGCTGTTGAGGTGTTCAACCTGAAACGCCTTGATAAAGGCACAGCGGCGATAAATATAAATCAACTACTGGAGTGATGATATACAGTAATGCACATGAACCCAGTCTAGTGTGGGAGTGGGTTATATCCTGGATATTAGCATTTTACTAATCCAATAGAAATTGTGTGAGTGAGAGTTGTGGATTGGCGGTTGGGTAAGACGTTAGAGATGCTGCTTGGTTATGTATGTGAAGGGTAAT
>CM042381.1:25283286-25303286 GCA_023634145.1 Thymallus thymallus
TACTCTGCCAAACGTTTGCCTTTCAGAGTTTAGCACCGGGAGCCCTGACCTGCGCTTCCCTGTCTGTCGTCACCACGCCGGGTGTGTGTGGTGGAGGCTTTCTCTCTCTCACTCTCTCTCTCTCTCTCTCTCTCTCTCTCTCTCTCTCTCTTTCTCTCTCTCTCTCTCTCTCTCTCTCTCTCTCTCTCTCTCTCTCTCTCTCTCTCTCTCTCTCCCTCCCTCCTCCCCCTTTACCGCAGGCTGGAAGCTGAGCCACCCTCTCAATATTTAGAGAATGGTCCTCCACGCGGGAGAGGAGAGGAGGAGAGGGCTGACTGAGGTTGGTGCTTCCGGCTTTGTGGGCGCCCATTTAAACAGGCTTTGAAACCTTAGCCATCCGGAGATCAGAAATAGCCTTATTGACTGGGCCCAGAAGTGAATGAGCACACAGGGTCCTGAGAGTTCACCCTGCAGAGCTGAGCACAGGGGATGCATGCTAGAACGCTCTACAAAGGACTACAGACATTAATTTTACATTAGAGAAAAATAACAGTACTGGGGATTATTTTTAGGGTTTTCAATGGTTCCACTTCAGGGTTGAATTACCACTTTGTGTTTGGATTGTTTCTACAATTTACTGCTCATATTGTTTTAAAACCCCAGCATCCCAGAATATAACTTTACTCTGTCGGTTGTGTGTGATGTGTCCTCTATCTGTGTGAAGGCTGATAAGATGAGTACAGACCAGGTAGGCAGTACAGAGCAGCTAGGCAGTACACACCAGGTAGGCAGTACAGAGCAGCTAGGCAGTACAGACCAGGTAGGCAGTACAGAGCAGCTAGGCAGTACAGAGCAGCTAGGCAGTACAGAGCAGCTAGGCAGTACAGACCAGGTAGGCAGTACAGACCAGGTAGGCAGTACAGAGCAGGTAAAGGGAAGGAGAAGGAAGGAGATCCCATAATGACTATTAGCTGGATTTCACGGGCTGCCTCTGATCTCCTGCTATGACAGGGGCCTTTATGAGAGGCTGGGTGTGCCAGGATCACCGTCTGGCTCCCCCTGTCCTGTCTCAGAGTATAATGACACACACACACACACACACACACACACACACACACACACACACACACACACACACACACACACAGAGACACACACACAGACGCGCATGCATGTAACAGACACATGCAAGCACACAGTGGACGATGGGACGCTGTACAAGACGTTGGTTTGATTTTATTTTTACACATTTTTTCTGGTGTGTTCTTATTATTTTATTATTTCGTTGTCATTCATTGACTTTGGCCATTGTGGTGAGGTTTTGGGTGAAGTACTGCCTTTCCTGGGGCAATAGATATACATTTTTTGCTTGCCATACGTCACATCCATTTAACGAGTAGGGATTATTTTAGCATCTAATGCAATGTAAAATGTCTATCATTGTCTAAATTTCAAAAGTACATTTGCAAGATATTGTCATGCCAATACACCACTAAACTTACAGAGCTTAATTTGAATGTCTCTCTGAGTAGCTATGATATTGTACAGGGCTTTCAGAAAGCTCTATTTTATTGTTGATGTAGTAATTTCACTTCATCAGTGGGTTGTGACTAAAAATACAGGCGGGATTAGCTTCACGACCAGACTATCTCAGCAGGCTATGATAACATAATGGGAGCTGGCTGCTCAGGCTAACAACGATCCGATATGGGTTCAGAACTCTACAAAACTACACAATGTACATCAGGGTTTATAAAATGCGATGATGATTTTAAATTCTTACGAAACAATTCTCTGCGTTGTTGATTAAAAGATGAAAACCATCTTTAATTGGTTTCTGCTTTCTATTGTACACAAATGAGCTACAGTCCTGGAGGGCAAACTGACAGGAGGTTACTGGAAGACTATGTGTTTAATTAATTGAAAAATGCTCAAATTGCTTTTACAGTTCTTATGTGAGGTGAAAAAAAAGAAGTCCGTGTTGCCAGCACTCAACCATAATTAGTACCCAGGGGAATTAAATATTTAGCTTTAGCCATGTTGCACCACTTAGGACACACATTTCTGTTTTAGCTATGAAAGCAATGCTGTCTTAAGTGCAGCGTCTGTAGAAGACAGCTGTGGGGAGCTGAGGGGAGCAGGCTGGTGCATTTCACTGAGACACCCCAGTGGTCTGGGGGACCGGAGGGGTCCTTCCACATAGGGCATGCGGAAGAGATATGGCAATTGAATTCCCATTGGTTAGAAATTTCTCAAAGTATTTAGGTTTCTAATTAACCACGGGACTTCGTCCATTGCTGATGGTTTCACTGGGAACCAATGAGAATCACCCCCTCTTTGAGAGAGAGAAAGAGATAGGGAGGTGAGAGAGAGAGAGAGAGAGAGAGAGAGAGAGAGAGAGAGAGAAAAAATAGACTAACGGTAAGAAAAGCCCTTGTTTAACTTTAATTAGACAATGACTTTACAGTAATCGCTTCAGTGATGTGTTGTAGGGTTCTAGAGAGGGAGGCTATGGAGCCTTAATGAGCTGTGGCTGAGGTAGACGATGGCAGGAGTGCCATTGGAGACCCACAACCAGCCTCATCTTTAACTGTCCCTTTTGGTTTGAGGGCTGGAGGTGACAGTCAACTGGGGTTCACGCTATGCTAGGCTACCTTGCCTGGTTACGCCGCTATCTAGCTGGGAATTTCTCCCCGATCCTCATCTTTACCACCAACTGGTCCATATGTAGCTTGCTAGCCTAGGCATCAACAGCTGACCACAGCAACTGCTGGACTTGTCAAAGTGCATCAGGTTACCATCTAATGAGAAGTAATAAGGGTTATCCCAACTTCACAAGACTTTGATCTTCATGCACAGCAGGATTTAGAATCTTAACCCTGTTTTCTGTGTGTATAGTGGAGGCTTGAGGAAAGACAACATAGTGGTAATTAAAAGTACTTACTTTGGACGGGGAGCTGAATGTTTTCACATTGTAACATATCTGGGCTCAACTACACAGGCAATTACCACTTTAAATGGTATATTCATCCAGAATGAACTGTTGTCAGATATAGGCCTTGGGCAGATACATAATCCACTGTAATCTTGCAGTGTTGTGACACTCTCACCATAGGGTCAACACACCCTGAAGGCATTTATTCAGCTTGTATCTGTCTCGTTGTATAAAGGGTTTATGTGTGATAATGTGGCCATTAAAGTCAGATTAAAAATAATAGTCTAATGGTTTCTGTCTGTAAATCATGTTCTGCATGCACAAAACAACAAGCACGTAATACTGTTTTAAAATGAGCTGTTTGGCAAAATTTTACTTTCGGAAATTCAATTCTTACTAGTTCACTTGTGAAAAGAACATTGAAAACCCTCCACCATCCCATAAAACAATTTAATCTCAGGATTATTCAAAATTTAAGAATTAGGGTGAAGAAAATCCATGCGTAAAATTACTGTCCATTCAAAACTTCAGGCAACATTTCCCAACAGAGGGAAATATGTTAATTGGGGTTCCTAAAGTAGTTTAATCCTCAGGTTATTTAATTTCCCCGAATAGCCTGAGTTGCATTAGGGACAGCAAGAAAAGGGTGAAAGCCCACTGCCTGAAAACGAGAGAGAAAACCAATGGCCTGAGAGAAGGGGGAGAGAGTGAGAGAGTGGTAGAGATTGAGAGAAACCATAGTTCCAAAGGTAGAGCAACAATTCATAATGATCTCAATAACTGCCAATTGAACTTTCTGCCACTCTCTGTTTTTCCCAGACTCCCTGGCAGTATTTGATGTTCTGAGACCAGTCATTGGCCCATATAGCGTTTTCACAGTTCTACCCGTTCATAACAAGAACCTGGCAGAGCCCCAGAGTTCAAGGCATTGCCTACTAACAGTGCCCTCCTTACCCCTATCCCAGTGTCCACTAAAAGTGCCCTCCTTACCCCTATCCCAGTGTCTACTAACAGTGCCCTCCTTCCCCCTATCTCAGTGTCCACTAACAGTGCCCTCCTTACCCCTATCCCAGTGTCTACTAACAGTGCCCTCCTTCCCCCTATCTCAGTGTCCACTAACAGTGCCCTCCCGCCCAATGTCTGCTCCCAGTGCTCCATTGTGTGTAACCACTGACCGTACAGCTGCTCCCCTTTCTACACCAGCAAATAATGTGGAAAACAAAAAAAGAAAAGAGAAAAGAAAATGAATAGCTTAGAAAAGAACAACCAAAGCAAGTTGCATCCCTGTTACAGACTGTTCCAACTTGAGAGGACAATGCAAGTGCTAAACCATCAGTTTGAATGCCGCGGTGGATCCTTTGAAGAGCAGAGCGCAGACTTTAGAAAGAAAAAGTACTTTTATTCAGAGTTATTTGGTTTGGACAAAACGTGTAACAAGTTAACACTGTACATCAACAATCACTGACATTTGACACAAGTTCATGCATTTTTACATAAAACAAAATACCTCATAGTGATGATGGAAGTTCTGTAATGTATCAAATTTGGATTTTGGGAGAACAAAAGTCTAGATTTGAATCTCCACGGCTGTGTTACATTATGGTGGGGGTAGCCAGGGTATGGTAAATTCACCAGATGCTTGTTTCCTAAATGTGTCCTGAGTGGGTGATTCTCAGACACATGAAGGAAACCTGGTATATTTACAGAATTAACGACACACTCCATCCACCACACAACAGCTGCCCGCTGCACTTAGCTGATAGAGAACTGGGCCTGCTCTGCTCTCCCATTTGTGGAGCCTTGAGGTTGATGTGTGGTTAGCTCTCTGTCCTGACGGACGCTAGAAATCAACACTGACACTCCCATGCAAATGCAAACACAGGCAGATTGGTTGTGTCGGGACCGGATGCCAAAAGACCTCTTTTGTTCAGTGTGTGTTACTATGAACAAAATTAGACCAGTTGTCCACACAGTACAATTGTTATATGGGCAGTATCTAAGCACTGAATGTAGTGAGATGTTAGCTGTGTAGCATTTTAGTGTTTATCTCTACAATATATGTTATATATTACTGAACTGAGTAAACATATTCAAGGCTTGTTTGTTACACAAGGTTGTAAGTTTTGTTTTCCAGTAAAATTCTGTGTTTTTTTCACTCCAGGCAGAATTCACAGAGAGTGAGAGAGGGCTTCAGGCTATCCCCACTCACGGCTAGCAAAGTTGTTCTCCCAGTCGTGGACTACAATAACAGAAATGTAAAAAGTAAAAAGATAAACCATAAGTTATACTCTAGGTGAAACTTACAGTACATCCGGTATTTTCACTAGACACCTTAGAGATATTTCACTAGGCACTTTAGAGATATTTATAATTTTATATACCTGAATTTTGTGGATGTCACTGTATATTCACTAACCCATATCCATATGTCTATGGAAAGCTATTAATGCAAAGCCAGACAGTAAGCAGTATATCATAATATATAATAGGAATAATGTCCCTTTGATATTTGGAGTTCTGATCTGAACACCTGTCACTTTTTGGCAAGGGCACGCCCCAGCACCAGGTCTACCCTGCTGGAGTTGGGGGAGGGTGTGTGTGTGTCTCACTGTCTCAGTGTGTGGGTCTCAGTGTGTGCGTGTGTGTGTGGTGTGTGCATGTTTGTGAGTGTGTATGTGTGTGAGAGAGGTAGAAGATGAAACAGCCGTCGAGGAGGTGTTGATCACACAGCCAGACAGGGTGAGTGACAGACAATACCTGCTGTAAAATTCCCTCACATCTCCGCTGATCTGTATTCATAGATCTTGTCTGCTCCGCAGCACCAAACTGTACCCCACACCACCCAGCTCCTTTAGCGCTCACCACCCCACTCCTCACACTCACTTCACTCCTCAAATCGTTAGACCCTTCTCCTTCTCTTCCTTGGTATTTACCAAGTCTTTGTTCTCTGTCTAAATGATAGCTCTGATCACTAGCTAGAGAGGCTGAACGAAGGTCTCTCTCTCTCTCTCTCTCTCTCTCTCTCTCTGACAATATGGACTTTCTTTATTCCACCACTCCACTTCTAATCTCACCTAATTCGGATTCTTCAAATGTAAGTATTTCCTATTTAAGTGTGTTCTCAGCCTCCTAATGCCTAACAGTTTTGTAGCCCGGACATTGAACTATTAGCCGTTACCCTGAGACCCTACTATTTGCAGAGGGAATTCATGGCGGCCATTGCTGTTATTGTTTACATCCCGCCTTCCGCGGACGCAAACACAGCATGTGACGTCATCCACTCTGTTATCGCAAGGTTACAGACAGCGCATCCCAGTGCTTTCTTTGCCATTTCGGGGGATTTTAACCATGCATCTCTCTCTTCAACGCTGCCCATGTTCAAACAGTTCGTGAAGTGCCCAACCAGGAATAATACAACTCTGGACTTGTTATATGCTAATGTGAAGGATGCAAACAACTCCACTGCACTCCCTCCCCTCGGTAGATCGGATCACAACCTTGTCCACCTCACTCCACTCTACAGGCCTATGGTCCAACAGCAGCCTGCGACCACCAGGACCATCAGGAGATGGTCCCCGGAGGCGAATGAGGCCCTACAGGACTGCTTTGAAACAACAGACTGGGATGTGCTCTGTGAGGATGGGGAGGACATCGATGGACTTACTGACTGCATAACAGACTATATACATTTTTGTGTAGACAAGACTGTACCCACCAGGAAGGTACGCTGTTTCCCAAACAATAAACCCTGGGTCACCAGCGACCTGAAGGCCCTGCTGAATGAGAAGAAGAGGGCCTTCAAGGAGAGGGACAAGGACAAGGACAAATTGAAATGCGTCCAGAGGGAGCTGAAGTTGCGGATTGCTGAGGGGAAGAGAGGGTATAAGGAGAAGATGGAGGACAAGCTGAGGTAGAGCCAGGTGAGAGAGGTGTGGAAGGGTATGAGAAATATCACTGGCTTCAAAAAGTCAAACAGTGGGCAGACGGAGGGGACCCAGGACAGAGCCAATGAGCTGAACCAATTTTTTAACAGGTTTGATACGGGCCCTGTCCACCTCCCTTCCAGCTCACCAGACCACACACCCTCACGGCTGTCCCACCCCCACTTTGCTCACAACACCTCTGCTGAGACAATCAGTGACCTCTCCTCCACCGCTGCTCCCCTTGGACTGATCCTCAACACCCCCCTTCCCCCCACCTCCCCACCGGGGCTGGCTTTCACCACCAACCAAGTGAAGAGAGAGCTGGAGAGACTACATCAGTGGAAAGTGGCGGGCCCTGATGGCATCAGCCCAAGGGTGCTTAGGGTCTGTTTTTGAGAATAAGTTTTTTGACTTCTCCAGTGCCTTTAATACCATTCAGCCCCTGCTACTGGGTGAGAAGATGAGGAGGATGAAAGTGGAAGCACCCTTAGTCTCCTGGGTCACGGACTACCTGACCGGTAGGCCACAATTTGTGCGACTACAGAGCTGTGTGTCAGAACGGGCAGTTAGCAACACAGGGGCCCCCCAGGGAACGATCCTGTCCCCATTCCTGTTCACCCTCTACACCTCGGACTTCAGATATAACTCTGAAACATGCCACTTTCAGAAGTTCTCGGATGACTCCGCAATTGTAGGGTGCATCAGGGGTGGGCAGGAGGAGGAGTACAGGAGCACAATCAGTGACTTTGTGTTGTGGTGGGCAGCTCAACATCAGCAAAACAAAGGAGATGGTGGTGGACTTCAGGAGAACCAAGGCACAACTGACTGCAGTCCCTATACAGGGGATGGATGTGGAAATGGTTGGGTCATACAAGTTCCTGGGAGTCCATATGGACAACAGGCTGGAATGGGCTGGTAACACCGGGGCCCTGTACAAAAAGGGCCAGAGCCGACTCTACTTTCTGAGGAGGCTCAGGTCCTTCAACGTGTGCAGTAATCTACTGCATACCTTCTACCAGTCTGTGGTGGCCAGTGCCATCTTTTTTGCAGTGGTGTGCTGGGGAGCAAACATTAAAGCCGGTGATGCTTCTCGGGTAAATAAGCTGATCAGGAAGGCTAGCTCTGTCCTGGGGATGAGCCTTGACACTCTAGAGGAGGTGGCAGAGAGACGGATCCTGGCCAAACTGCTGGCCATCATGGACAACGTCACCCACCCTCTGCACGCCATGGTTATGACGCAGAGGAGCACTTTCAGTCACAGACTGATCCCACCACGGTGTGCCAGAGAGCGCTACAGGAGGTCCTTCCTGCCGGCGGCTATTAGACTATATAATGCCTCACCGGGGTGCCGTGCCGTCGGCAACATAGATCTGGAACTGTTGGGGTGCTAGGACCTAGTTTAACAATTATGCATCCATCTGTGAGTAACTCTGGTCCGTCATCACTCATTCACTCAGGACCTACTTATTCATGCAGGTCTGTATATACATACTCATGTACAGTTGTTTATCATATCACGTGCAATATTGCTAGTAATTCTTGGACCTAACTTACGTAGGCATTCACTCAGGAATGCATATTAGTATCCTGTCAGTTGCACCTTTTCTCATTGCTTTTAGTATATCGAATGTGCAATACGTGCAGTTGTCTGTAATTAAACCCTGCGCACTAAGGACTGTATTTTAAGGCAATTACTATTATTACCCCAAATGATATCATATATCATACACACATTTAGCTATTTATGGATCTCTTCCTGTCATTTACCTGTACAGTTAATGTAACCATGCAAGTATTCACTTATCTGTTCATTTAGCCAGTCTGTCTATTAAGTAAACTCTTATTACCCTCGCTCATATCATATGCATTTTTAGCTACTGAAGTATTTCTCTGCCATTGACCTGTATAGTATAGTTAACCATCCAACATCCACCAATGTATAGTGTACATATTCAGGCAACCACCCATATTATGCAATGTCTTTTTATAGCTTTTTTTTGCACTCCAGATATCTTGTATTTCTAAACTTTTTCATACTGCCGCTCTATGTATCATGTATACCGTGTATCTGTCTTTTGTGTACTTTCGTTGTGGCATTTTGCACCTGCCCTGTGTTTTGTTGTTGTAGCTGCTTGACAAAGAAATGTCCCCCTCGGGGATCAATAAAGTATCTATCTATCTATCTATCTATCTATCTATCTATCTATCTATCTATCTATCTATCTATCTATCTATCTATCTATCTATCTATCTATCTATCTATCTATCTATCTATCTATCTATCTATCTATCTATCTATCTATCTATCTATCTATCTATCTATCTATCTATCTATCTATCTATCTATCTATCTATCTATCTATCTATCTATCTACATATGTCTGGTCTTTGTGAAGGATTGTGAAGGGGATTCAAAACTCAATGAGTAAAAAGCTCATGCAGCATGAACATTTATTCTCCACACTACATCCCTCTCAACACTGCTGGAAATCTCCTCACATTATATACCAGTATTTAGTAACTCCATACATTGTTTGGTTGTGATGAAATATGTGGATGACGCTGATGGAGGTTTACGTAAAAAAAGAGCATGTCTGGTACATGTCCTACCCCTATCCTATGGCTGAGCACAGTGCACCAACTTCCTGAAACACAATCTATGTTACAACAGAAAACATACTTGAGAGACACGACTACACAGAGTCAGCCTGTACAACTGAATTAGTTTTGTTTTGGCAGATCTAGGCAATAGTTTTGACTGACTATGTGTCGTTTAATTTCTTCGGGAATTGTTTTGACAAAACAAGTTAGCGTAAAAGTGTGAAATGTCGGCTAAAACAAAAGGCTGTTTCTTTTTGCACCTATGTGAAGCATGTGTCAGTCTTCAGCACGGTGTTCCACTGGAAGTGACATCAGAGCCCTGGAGGGCTTGTGCTGGGAGAGAAGGAGCTGTTTTGATATGATTTCACAGAACAGAGAGGGTAGAGAAAACAGAGTAGTCTCAGTGCTTGTGTCTCTCTATCTCTGTTGTTAGAATCTCACTATACAAACAGTAGCAATGAACTTGAAGCTGCTTTGCCATGCAGGATTGGATCTTTATTTTTCTGTCTGCCACCTACAATGACTGAAGAATTAAAGTGTAATGGATTGTGTTGCTAATTTATACTTTATTGTGAACTTGTTTATTTTTTTTGACATGGATGCCGGCCGACTGGGGAGTGTCTGTCTTCCATAACTTCATCATCCTGGACACTGAATAAGACTGACGTACATGAAACTGTCAGAATAAAGGATACCCCAACATAATAGGGCCTTAATAGGGCACAACATCTTCAATGCCCATTGGCATAGATTCTACAAGTGTCTGGAACTCTATTGGAGGGATGCGACACGATTCTTTCATGAGAAATTCCAACATTTGGTGTTTTGTTGATGGTGATGGAAAATGCTGCCTCCGGCGCCACTCCAGAGTCTCCCGAAATGTTTCCTAACGTGGCATTTTTATACAAAGCATACCCTAAGCATGATGCCATGTTAGTTGTTTAATTAACTCAGGATCCACACCTGTGTGGAAGCACCTGCTTTCAAAATACTTTGGATCCCTCATTTACTCAAGTGTTTCCTTTATTTTGGCAGTTACCTGTATTATTTTATTTATCATATTATCTCAGATTTGGTTGACTGAGTTTGACCTACATTTCGACTCCTATTTAAGACGACCATATGAACCACCAACCTGATTGAATGTCACTGGACAGAGCCAGTGATTGACCCTATAGGTGAACAGAGCTCCTAACTGGCTGTCTCTAGCCTGGCCTGTGTCTGGCTCAGAGGTGATGATGCAGCCCATCAGAGATTGATGGAGGGCAGACACCAGCGGCAGGAATGAGCTCTGTGCTTTGAAGTCCTCCACATGGAGGGAAATTGATATATCAGTTTAAGCCCCAGACCCTATTAAAGGAGGCCCCGTCAGGTTAATGCAATAGCCTCAACATTACACCCAACCCCATTCAGGCCGCTCGGACAGGGCCCTAATTCCTGCCCTGGCCCTGCTCGCCCCACACGCATCAATCTCATTTTAACTTCTCCCATCAGTAATGTTCCTCCACTCCGGTGTGGAGTAAATCACACAGTCAAACACTGTCTGGGGCCATCCCAGGCGCTCTCTCTCTTTCTATTTCTCGGTATCTCTCTTTCACATCTCTCGCTCTTCTCTCTCTCTATCTCTCTCCCTCTCTCCCTCTCTCTCTCTCCCTCCAGCTCGGGATTCTCGTGGCATTAGGATCGCACGCTGTTCGGCCGGTCAGTGGAGGGCCTCGGTCTGTCAACCACCCACTCCCCCTTACCCCTCCATCGCTCAATGGGCCCCCTACTCCCACCCTACCCTTCTTCCAGCTAGGCCTCACCCAGGCAGGCTCTGTCCACTGGTCAAAGAAACCAATCAAAGGAACCCGGGACCTCAGAGGTGAGCCCTGGTCTCATTCATTTTCAATGGCATGCAGAAATACATAAAAAATGTAGAGTGGTGTCTTTTTTATTCAGACATCCTGTATTTATTATTAAACCTTTGTCTTTGGGGTCAAATCACTGGACATTGGCTGTCCATCAGAATCAAGTATCAGTCTGCTTCCCAAATGGCACCCTCCCACTGGGCACAGACCAATTCAACGTCTATTCCATGTTGGTTCAACGTAATTCCATTGAAATGATGTTCAAACAATGTTGATTCAACCAGTGTGTGCCCAGTGGGCTATTCCCTACATAGTGCGCTACTTTTGACCAGAGCCCTTCGGGGAATAGGTTGCCGTTTGGGATGAAGCCTCAGTGTTTTAGGGAGAGTTGGTCCAGCAGATAGTTTCTGGTAATTCACTTTGATTCATCTACTTCTGTCTATTGTCATGAGACAGCTTCTATCTGACATCAAAAGGAAATAGATATCCTGAGAACTAACATATGTTCTATTACGTGTCTGGGTGAAGCGATTCACGTACCATTTGTGATACAACAGCTGCTGTTAACCTGCTTCGGTCAGGCCTGTGTGGGTGACGTTGGTCATCTGCTAATCTTCACCTATTAGAGGTACACTTTTTGTAAAGCAGATGGGACCTTTTTGCTGATATGGATTTGATTTTCAGGTCACACTCAAATACAACTATTAGTAGTAGAAGTAGTGGTGGTGGTGGTTGTAGTAGTAGTCATAGTACTGGTGGTAATATAGTAGTAGTAGTATTAGTAGTTGATGTTGATGTAGTAGCAGTAGTAATTGTATTATTATTATTATTATTATTATTATTAGTAGTAGTAGTAGTAGTAGAACCAGTAGTAGTAGTAGTAGTAGTAGTAGTAGTAGTAGTAGTAGTAGTAGGAGCAGTAGTAGTAGTAGTAGTTGTAGTATTAGTAGTAGTAGAAGTAGTTGTTGTTGTAGTAGCAGTAGTAGTAGTAGTAGTATTAGTAGTAGTAGTAGAAGTAGTTGTTGTAGTAGTAGTAGTTGTAGTAGTAGCAGCAGCAGTAGTAGTAGTAGTAGCAGCAGTAGTAGTAGTAGCAGCAGTAGTAGTAGTATTAGTAGTAGTAGTAGTAGTAGTAGTAGTAGTAGCAGCAGTAGTAGTAGTAGTATTAGTAGTAGTAGTAGTAGTAGCAGTAGTAGTAGCAGCAGTAGTAGTAGTAGCAGCAGTAGTAGTAGTATTAGTAGTAGTAGTAGTAGTAGCAGTAGTAGTAGTAGTAGTAGTAGTAGTAGTAGTAGATGTATTCTGGCCTCCTTTTGCCTACCACAGTATTGGACTAATTGAACAAATGAGCATTTAGATATTTTGTGTTAGATCTATGCCCATGCAAATTCTTTATTCTCATCACCACTGTAGTGGGTAGTAGGATTAAACCCTATGTTGTTCCAGGTATTGGCCTCTCCTGAGACATTATGTTGTGACTGATTGTCTGAGCTGCATCAGTTCCATCTATTGAATTCAAAGAAAGTGTTATCCATTACTCCCCAAACCCAAACAGCAGATGTTGTGGGGTGTTTGTAAGTCGACTTCCTTTATTATGTTAATAACACGGTCTTCTCACATACACCATTTCCATTTGAGATGGGTAGGAAATCATCAGATGGATTTGGCTCCTTCAATAACTGATGTTTGACATTCTGTTGATGAGATGAAATATGAAACGCATTTCAAAAGCGAATGACATGTGACAATCACACAACATAAAATGCCTTTTGAATGAGCGGGAGATCACAATGCCATCCTGCCGCCATGTTCTGTTTTTAAGACGCTGTCTTGTATAAACGTAGCATTGATTATATTCTTTTGAAGTGTACAGGCAACAAAGGATAGGGACATATTGTGGATACAATGCTTGCGCTTTTCTTAATTCTCTTGATTTCTATTAGCATAAAGCATGAGAACACATCAACGCTGATAGTACAGTATTACAGTATTACAGTGTAGCCCTGTGGAAACACAGGGCTACACTGTCACATTGTACATGATCTCTTTCTACTAGTTCTGTTGTCCTTTCTTTTTTTATTTGACTCATATTCACTCAGACCCTGGTCTCAGAGCATGCCATTTCAACTCTGTGACCTGCCACACCCTGCTCTGTGTGTGTGCGTGTGTATCTGTGTGTGTGTCTGTGTGTGTGTGTGTGTGTGTGTGTGTGTGTGTGTGTGTGTGTGTGTGTGTGTGTGTGTGTACGTCCTGGGCTCAGAGGCATAGCGTTGGGTTGCATGAGGGAGCATGGTGGCAGAGCACTCCTCTGATGGACCAGATCCAGTGTTCACTGAAGCCTTTCGCATATATATAGAACTTCTGAATATCTAAACCATTATTTAGCATCCAAATCAGTTCTGCTTGTCTGACTGATGGACAATTTCAGCGTGACCCCAGTCTCTTTGCATGTGACCTATACTGTCTAGATTCTTGCATATTGTTTGGATGTTCACATTGACTTCCCTCCCTTTTCTCTCTTTGATCCTTTTAACATGCTCTTTGTGTTGGAATTCATGAAATATTCATGTTTGGACTACGGCTTTTCCATATCTTTATATACAATTATTGGCACCATTCCTGTAATGTAAAGCCATCTAATAGTGGGTATTAAGTTTATTTAAGTGTGACTTCAGATTTCTTTGACAGTTTAGCCATTTTGTGTCATGACTTTATGAGGGAGAGTGCAGTGTGATTACCTTCTTACCCTGCCATCAATATTGATCATCACAAACAATGTGTCTGACACAGGCATACATTATACATCAGGGTTTTAAAGTGAGAAACAACAAAAAAAGCATAATAATAATAATAATAATAATATGATGTTATATAATTATTATAATATTATTAATATACATTTTATTATTGTTATTATTATATTATTATAATATAATTATAACATTATTATTATATATTATTTTATTATTATATTATTATTATTATATTATTGTTGTTATTATATTATTATTACTATTATTATTATTTGTATTATTATTATATTTCTAATATGAACACATTTCCATATTTTCATCCTTTCATAATAGTCATTATTACAACAATCAGGGAAATTAAATCTGACTTAAGATGTCTTATTGACTGTAGTGGTTATATGTCTTATTGACTGTAGTGGTTATATATCTTATTGGCTGTAGTGGTTATATGTCTTATTGGCTGTAGTGGTTATATGTCTTATTGGCTGTAGTGGTTATATGTCTTATTGGCTGTAGTGGTTATATGTCTTATTGGCTGTAGTGGTTATATGTCTTATTGGCTGTAGTGGTTATATGTCTTATTGGCTGTAGTGGTTATATGTCTTATTGGCTGTAGTGGTTATATGTCTTATTGGCTGTAGTGGTTATATGTCTTATTGGCTGTAGTGGTTATATGTCTTATTGGCTGTAGTGGTAATGATAACATGGTTAATAATATGTTCCTCTCTATCACCACCAGTAGATATTGGCAGAAGTAGTAGTTGAAGTGGGAATGTCATTACCATACCCGGTGTGTAGTGGAGGGGATTTGCAGGACAGACATAGACAGACAGAGGCCCAGGCTGTGATGTGATGTGGCCCTAGCCTGGCCGCCCAGTCATATGTTGCGTCCTAAATGACACTCTATTTACTATGTAGTGCCCTACTTTTGAAGTAGTGCACTACAAATGGAATAGGGTGCCATTTGTGACATAACCAAACACTGGTGCACTCTGGAGCTCTAAATGTAAATGCTGTCTATTCTCCCAGCGTTTAATAAACGTTCTGGAGGTTTATTAATGTGCAAATGGGTGAGAGCCCCTCTCCCCTGCGCCAGGCAACCCCAGCCGAATGGCAGAGTGAACGGCAGCACAGAGGCACAGAGCTGTTTAACAGAGAGATTCACAAATCAGTCCAACTGGAGCTAAGCCTGTGGCTGCCTCTCTCTCCACTGGGGAACCACTAGCAGTATTTAATTCACACACACTGTGTGTTTTGTGTGTGTGTGTGACGGTGTGTGTGTGTGTGTATATATACTGTATATGTGTGTATGATAGAGTCCATTACCCGCCAGAGAGCCTTGCATGTTTACTTTTTTGTACCGCTCTCAAATAAGGTTCTTCTAGTGCCACTCACCTGGTGAATGGCAGGTTGTCAGAGGGAAATTGGGTCGAGAGATGGGAGCGACATCCAGATACTGGCATCATGCATAAAGTTCCTGCACTCACAGAGCTAGCATACAAATAGGGAAATCTTAGGATAAAGACTCCTAGGATCCAGCCATAGTAATATGAATGCAAATAGGATTAAGGGCCAGCTTTAGAGGCTGATATACAATTCACAGTTCTTATAGGAGTCTGGTGGTGCAGGCTATACCTTCTCAACCTATCCTGGAAATGAGGACACACTAATACAGACAGCTTTCATGGTAGTTTTCATGAGTTGTTCTCCTCCATCACCTCGTATTGTGATTAGCAGTAGAGAAGCATCACCTCGTATTGTGATTAGCAGTAGAGATGCATCACCTCGTATTGTGATTAGCAGTAGAGATGCATCACCTCGTATTGTGATTAGCAGTAGAGATGCATCACCTCGTATTGTGATTAGCAGTAGAGATGCATCACCTCGTATTGTGATTAGCAGTAGAGATGCATCACCTCGTATTGTGATTAGCAGTAGAGATGCATCACCTCGTATTGTGATTAGCAGTAGAGATGCATCACCTCGTATTGTGATTAGCAGTAGAGATGCATCACCTCGTATTGTGATTAGCAGTAGAGATGCATCACCTCGTATTGTGATTAGCAGTAGAGATGCATCACCTCGTATTGTGATTAGCAGTAGAGATGCCTCTCTCATTAGTGTTCTATACCAACTCATCTTTCAGGTGTTTTCACTCAATATTAGTTTGATCTTCGTCTGGGGGAGAAATGATTGGCTTGATGTAATGTACATTTGTTTTCACAAACCCACCAGAGTGAGCTATAAAGGGATTTTCACTCAGGTTCAGACAGCATCTCAAATTCATTTTTTCTCTTTCACTTGACTGATTTAACAAGCGTTTAAACTGACTGATCTCGAAAATAATTTGTGCTTCATGCTGTGGCTAGGCTCTTTCTGTTGGGGTAAAATTCAACAGCCGTGGTCTTGGCTTTTGTGCCCATAACCTCTTGCTGACTGTTGATAGCAATAAATATTATTTGACATTTGACTGCTGTTTTTCTTGTCAGAGGGAGAAAATAACAAGGTCCATTCTGCTTCATATTTTTTCACTCATTACGTCTCTTTGAGCACATAAGCTCTCAGCTCTGCTCTCTCGCGCTCTCTCTCTCCCAGGGCTCTTAGCTGGTTCTATACAGAGCTGAGGCCTGGTTTATCTCCATCCATGAAGCTAAGAAAGCTGGCAGAGCTGTAAATTTCGACGCCCTTCGTTAGAGACCCTCTCCTGGCTGTAATTCATCTGAATCATCAGTGGTCTTTAGTTTCCTTTCAAAGGCCGTAAAGTACACTGACACTGAGGAGAGCGGAGGGGGTGAGAGGTGAGGGGTGAGAGTGTGGGAGGCGAATTGAGAAAGGGTTAGGGGGGAGAAAGGAGTGGAGGCGAGGGAAGAGGGGGTGTAGGGGGGTGAGAGGCTAGTGGAAAGGGAAACTAGGAGGCAGGGCCTGTGACATGCGGGGGTCAGATGCCAGACCTAGGGATGATATACAGTGAGGACTGTGTACCTCTCTGACACTAGACGCTAACTAGACTGCTTTACAATCGGTTTCAATTTCTCCTCACTCTCTTCTCACTCTCTTCTCTCTCTGTCTCAGGCCTCATGTCATCCGCCAGGACAGCCTGATCTTTAGTGAGCTGCTTCCAGCAGATGAGGATTGACATGTCAGTGAAAACAAATGGACAGGGATAGAGCTATGTGAGGAGCTGTAGAGGCCTTGCCTTGCCTTTACTGTCTAACAGGACCTGAAACATATGACAGGGTGTGAGAGGTTAAAGCACCAGTCGTCTAGTATTATTGCATGAGACCCAGGAAAGATCAGCAGGGCCGTAAATCAACATATACATCTGGATGAGAGGATTGTCCATTCTAAACTCCAAAGCATTTTCCTATGATGTGGAACACTGATTGATGTTATGGTCCTCTTTCTTGTATGATAAGGTAAACCAGCCATAAAACAGTAGTCTAGTACAGGTCAGTGTAATCTGTTTTGAATCGATAGCCTCGCTAACTCTTTTTATGAGGAGTTGAACATCCCCACTGGTGTAAGATCAGAGCAGGGACTATGTGTGAGTATGCAGTCTATTCTGGTCACCACAGGTCTGCCATTCCATACGATGGGATCCTCGATGGCCCTGCCTCAGTCTATCTTTATTTTGGCCTGTTTGTTCCCTGGAGGAAGAACAGAGCATGCTGTCCGTGAGAGGGCGGCTTGTTTGACAACTCTTCTGATGGAGAGTCAGGGAGACGGGTAGAAATAGAACTAAGAGCTAGCCTTCCTGCCTGCCTGCCTGCCTGCCTCTAGTCCCATGCTATCCATCAACCGCCTGCCTACCCACCCACCTGTCTCCCTGCCTCTACCTCGCATTCCAGCTCAGTTTTCTTTGCAAGATAAACATGGCATCTCACTCCAGAATCCTTTTGTAAATGTTTTCTGTAGCAGGCAAACAAAGAGCTTGTGAAAGTCGAATGAGTTAATTATTACAATGCTGTGTAGGACAATCAAAGCAAAGCAGAGCTCAGTCAACTTAGTAACACTTTACTTTCCAGGTCAAAAACTCCACCCTCATGAATAAGAAGTCACTTTCTCTATTAGATATGCATTATATATGGAATGGTATACAACAGCAAGAGGGGAAAAAGTTCTCAGGTCCTCTTCTGTTCTCTGATATATAACAACAGACAGAAAAGGTTGGTCAATGATACGGTGAATGTGGAAGATATTTGTTGAGGGGATGAATGTGTTAACGCAGTAAGTTTTGGTCATTTTGGTCAGTGTTATAATTTCTGAGTTCATAATTTTGACGGCTCGGGCAATTAGAAATCTGAAGAGTTTGTTATACAAGTTGTTGTTGGTAGTGAGAACATTGACCACTGAAGGATGTTGTTGATTTGGAGATGGTTTTATAACAGTTTTACCTGTAGGCCTATGTGTGAATAGGGGTTAACCTCTTGGTTCAATCCCAGTCTAGTATCCTGACTGTGTCTAATCATTGTCACCTGTCTGAGGGGGTTTAGTGATGATGTCATGAGCCAGGAAACCCTTTAGAAGTCTGCGCTGGTCAGATCTTTTATTGTCATTGCGACATCTGGGTTCACAATGGTGCGGTTTAGTGGAAGGGCCGCTCAATGCTTTAGGTTAAAACTTAAAAATAGTCCTAGTCTTCAGAAGCTGTGCCACAGGCCGGCAGGAAATGCTTAGATTTCTCTTCACTTTTTAGATTTTATTTGAATATTCAATAAATCCCCTGGATCTGGGGAGCAGGTGGTTGGGCTTATATTCCCCACAGTGCTAAGGCAAACTTCCCTTCCATATTCTAGCTTCACAAAGCTCAGTCACATGCAAAACCATGGCACACTCCGATTCTGTTATTTTTAGAGGAGAACCACTCTGCATGAAATATTTTCTCTTGAAGTATACTGACATGGAGAATGGCCATGATGACAATGACAATAATGATTTCAGTTAAAGTTAAAGTCCTGTTATACTGATCTCTCTGTACTTCAGAGCTGAGTAACTTATTAGTACTAGCTGAGTATGAGTGTACTGAAATAGCCCAGAATGAGCGTTTAAGACTATGTAGGACTATGTGACCATGACGCACGGTCCAGCTCTCTCAGTAACCTGAGGCCAGGCTTATGGGCCCACCTGTCTCTAGTTGTGGACGGACATGTCCTGGCTGGCAGCCTCTACCACTGAGACCTAACCTAATGCTAACGTTGGCTAATGTGGTTTGTGTTTCAAAGTGTTCTTTCTGCTTGTTTACTCTTGTAATTACAGTATTAAAGCATGTTTTCTTTTGACAACATGTATCTACAGAAGGAATTAGCTAATGAATGTTTTTAGCATTATGAACTTAAGTTGTGTCGAGCAGTGTTTTGCTCTGCCCTCCCCAGTACATGGTGTTGTAGAGCTGAGAGCAGTCACTAATGACCTTTAGCTGTGCTGGCAGGTTTTAAGTGTGATCAGTGGGTATATGTTTAAGCGTGTTGTCCTCTGCCCCAGGAGATTACAGTAATGATACCAATTAGCCCAATCTCATTAGCCTATAAGACTCCACTGACTCTCACACACACATTAAGGGCCCTGCCTAATCTGACAGTTCTGAAATGGCCTGTGGGTGTACGGTGTATGTTCACAGTATGCCCTGGCCTTTAGGCATTGTGGTGTGTACGTATGTCTTCTCTCTAAGTATGTATGCCTTGTGTGTCTGTGTGTGTGTGTGTGTGTGTGTGTGTGTGTGTGTGTGTGTGTGTGTGTGTGTGTGTGTGTGTGTGTGTGTGTGTGTGTGTGGACCTGTTCTGTATGTGTGTATGTCCTGGGCCTGTGTGTGTAAGGCTATAAGCTTAATTACCAGTCAGGGATCAGCCCCACAGAGCGGCTGTGTAATCCAGCTCTGTGTTTTCCTCCTCTGAGTCCTCTTACTGTGCACACACACCATATAACTTTCATGTGTGTTTGGACCTCTCTCCCCCCTGATTGTTAATTT
>CM042381.1:25305786-25408286 GCA_023634145.1 Thymallus thymallus
GACTACATCGTTTTTTCCACCCACCCTTCTTCCAAGTAGCTGGCACAAATAAGCTGGCGGCTCACGGAAGTCTGTGTGTCTGTGTGCTCAGAGAACTTAAAGAGTTTTGAAAGTTAAAAGAAGGCTTTTTTCTTCCCAGATCCTGTTGTGATGTTTCTCTGTCTTCTCTTTTGTGTTGAGTCTGGTAGACGATGCTATTATGTTAGAGGAAGTAATATGGCTGTGACAGCCTTCACTACCTATTTGAAAAGCACATTCGGCAGCTCGGCAGCCTTGTGAGTAGCAGTGCAACGCCTTTTCTTAACAAATGCACTTTTCCCTCACTTGCACTTTAAAGAAATCTTGTTAAACACAAAAGGAGCAGCAAGCAGCTTCTGTGGGACAAAAAGATATACAAAAAATGAGTGAGGTGGGGGAAAAAAGCTAACTTTGAAAAGAAAAAGATTCTAAACGTGCTGTATGCCAGGTAATGTCTACTCATATTTAGCGGGAAACAGCTGAAACAGTGCAGTTAGCGGGCTGAAAGGCTGACCTTGAATCGTCTCCTGTCAGCATCGTGTTAGTACTTCTGCTTCCTGTCTAGGTGTGCTACCATCATGACATTGTTTATTCACTTTGATTTGTCTGCTACAGTATCGACAACAGATCTTCCTCTCTGTACTACCTCCCTACCGTATTTCTTTCTCGCTAGCTATACACTGTACGTATAGCTAGCAGATGAGCTATTTCAGTGTTATTATATGCTTGGAGCTGCACTTGTTCCTATGCATGGCCTTTATTGATGTGCAGCTCTAATGATGTACAGTACCTCTGCTAGTGGCACTTAGAGAAACATTGATGAAATGTGTTTTTAAGGGTCAACGGCGCCCATTTGAATTAGCGGGCCGCTTGTCATGCATGTCACACGGTCTCTCTCTCTTCCAGCTCTCCCCCTGTTCTCTCCATATGGGGAGGGCTTGTCCATACGGGGCTCTGGTCCGCTCAGTGTGGCACATCAAACCCTATAAAGGGAATCATTTATGTGCCACTCCCCATTACTGAACAGCATGGAGACAGCTAATGAGGGACCAGGGCAAAAGGAATATTTCCACCACTTTGCTTCTAGACAGACACTGGCACAGAAAGAAACCCATGCAGGAGTCTTCTGGGAATCATCGTTTTTTGGGGGAGGGTAAAAAGAACAAAAGCAATGTGGGATTTATTTTTCTCCTTCTTCTTGTCTTTTTTAGCCGTTAGTGCTATACTTCAGTTACGGCAACAGCTTGAGGTGAAGACTCTGCAAAACACACACAATTTTGTGTGTGTGTTTGTTAGTGTGAATATATGAGGGTGGTGAATATGTGAGTGTGTGTGTGTGTGTGTGTGTGTGTGTGTGTGTGTGTGTGTGTGTGTGTGTGTGTGTGTGTGTGTGTGTGTGTGTGTATGTGTGTGGGTGAGGGGGGTTTCTGTGTGAATATATGTGTACAGTAGATCCCTGGGTCCAGGAGTGTTTTGGCAAGTGCAAATGTATGACTGTGTGTGTGTGTGTGTGTGTGCATGCATCCTCCTGAATGTGCCCGTGCATCGTCGTAAGTGTGTGTGTGTGTATGTGTGTGTGCGCCCCGTGTGTGTGTGTGTGTGTGTGTGTGTGTGTGTGTGTGTGTGTGTGTGTGTGTGTGTGTGTGTGTGTGTGTGTGTGTGTGTGTAAGGGTCTAGTGTTGCTGATAAAAAGGTAGCTGTGACATTTCCAATTTGCCATGCACCAGCCCACTCCATTTTCTTTCCTGCTGCCTCTTACATGGTAGAGTAAGCCTCTAGGATTGACAATAATTACAGCCCGCATAAAATGAAGAGGGTAATATGAACACAGCTTTGCCATAATTGCCTTTTCATTATTTGCTAACAGTGAGCTATTCAGTCATAAGAAAGAGACTGCATAGTAATTGGCTGACAATGGGAAGCTGGGGCTCTGTTCAGTTGCTGTGGTAATTTTTGTGTTGCTGTGAAGGTTTTTTGGGGGGCTTTTTATAAAAAATCTGAAGCATTAAACTGTAATTTAAAACTACAATTTCCAGCATGAATGAAAATCTCGGTATTAACATGAGCTCCTATTTAGAGTGGAACATCCTATTAGCTGTATTAGCACTAGTTGGTAAGTTTCCATATGGGCTGCCTCTAAACCAAATGGGATTTAGACAGCTTTGTTTCTCTCTCAGTCAGTCTCATACTGAACCACACAGACAACACAACAGTTATGGTATTTGGGAAAATACCCTCCTTTATGTAGTGTGTGTGTGTCTGTGGGAAAACCAGAATGATGCAATAGGCTCAACTAAGGAAACACAAGCACATACACACGCGCACGCAAGCACACACACACACACACACACACACACACACACACACACACACACACACACACACACACACACACACACACACACACACACACACACACACACACACACACACCAATTCTTTCAGCATCAATCACATTCGTGTCCACTTATGATTTCATGATGGCATAACTGTGAAGCTCTAAACTTCTTCTGTTAATATGAGAGGCACATAACATTTAGTCTGTTCTGTTATACCGAGGCAACATGACAATAGATAGGCCGGTACATCCGATAATGATTTCCAAAGCAATCCATCTCCTATATTACATCAGAAAGGGTTGGCAGCGCTGCGACGGGAGACCAATGTTAATTTGTCTAAATAGGATTTTGAGGTTATGGCTGGGGCTCTGGAGATGCAGCTACAATATAATCTCAAGGACAATAGAACAAGGCGTAGCTGCCTTGTGGTGTGTGTGTGTGTGTGTGTGTGTGTGTGTGTGTGTGTGTGTGTGTGTGTGTGTGTGTGTGTGTGTCTGGTTGGAGACACAGAGGACGCAGCGGTATTGCTGATCCATTATAAAAATAAAAGCCCTCTCAGGTATCGGGCAGATATGGGTTCAGGCCAGGTCTCCTAGTTCCAGGACCATTTTGATTACCCCGTCCTGAGTAGAGGGAGGACAGGCTGAGGTACATGGCTGTTAGCACTCAGCAAATGGAACAAGGAAGACATACAAAGCTGAGCAATGTTGTTGGGGTTTTAAGTGTGAGAGAGAGCGAGAGAAAGGGAGAGAGAGGAGAGTGAAAAAGAGAGAGTGAGAGAGAGAGAGAAAGAAAAAGAGAGAGAGAGAGAAAGAGAGAGAGAGAGAGAGAGAGAGAGGCAGGCAGGCAGAGAGAGAGACAGAGAGAGAGAGACCCAAAGACCCAGGTTGTACTGGTTTTGGGAGTGAAAGAGGATATATGATTGTTTGTTGAAAGCCGGGGCTGGCCTAGTGTTTATTTGGAATGGGCTGGTTGGAACATAGTGACTCTGTGGGATCCTGTCTCCTCTCCCATAGACCTACCACTACTTCAGCCAGCTAGCAGGCCCTCTACTCCACTAACACATCTCTCAATCAATCAATATTTATCTTATGCAGTATACATTGCGTGGCACAGAGCTCCTCAGTAGTGGGTAGTAGGAGTCGTTTAGCACACGAGAAGAAATAAATAATATTTACAGTGCTACTATCATTGGATGGGCCTGATGTTAGCCAGGCATTAACACACGTTTAGAAATGAGCAAATCACAGCAGGACATAAAGACAAGACTAGTGGAGATCGATGAGACATGCAAACAACATCACCGAGAGTGAGAGAGAAGGAGAGAGAGACTGAGAGAGAGACTGAGAGAGACAGAGAGAGAGAGAAGGAGAGAGAGACAGAGGTTGATATGATGGCTGAGGATGATTATGAAGTTACTGTAGTCATACCATTGATTAGCCCCCTGTCTAGACCCTGTCCTCATTCCACTCACCACTCCTCTCCTCACTCCTCTCCTCACTCCTCTCCCCTTCTCGTCCCTGATCATCAGACCTATATTACAGCCAGCCAGGGGCTCTCTCGTTTGAGGTGCTGGTCGGTGTCATAATTATCTAACACAACGGGGCTGCTTCTCTTATTAGTAATTAGCTCCCACCAAACTGATTGGTATGGCTTCCTGTTCTCATCCCTTTTAATGTTTCACCATTTACTTTGTGCTTGAAGGATTTGTTTGTATATATCTTGTGTGTGATGAGCGCTTTTCAAGTAATTGGCTCCTGAGGGACAGCACTTTCTAACAGTTAAAGAATAATTACAGCCCTATGAAATGTTAAACTGCCCTCGCTGTCTTTCGCAGGGGCCTAATTGCGCGCAACAAGTAAGGCAGGCTTTTCATTTTGTTCATCACAGGGACAGACTGAACTTTCATGGAAACACACAGAAATGTTGTAGAGTGGTAAATACCCTCACATATGGTAATTTTGTAGGACACCAAAGCAGTTTTGAAAGGCAGAGCTCTCATTGAAAGCGATGCCGGTAGCTTGTTTTTTTCATGTTGTGGAGTGGGGAGTGAGAGCTGGGTGTCTGTGGGGTGTTATGCTCTAATGGAGTTTTGCATATATTCATTATAAAGCTGCGAGAAGGAGACTTCTTAAAGGAGAAAAGACACTTATTTACCATAAAAATGCCTTTTTAAAAATCACTGTGTTCTTATACCCATTGTCATTTGGATGCTCGGTTGAAAAGCATTGTTTTTAGTCCTTCGTTGTTGCTGTTTTGAATATATGGAAGCAGATTAAAATCTAATAGGTCTTTGAACTGAAAGACTCTTTGTTGTTTTTCTCTCTACTCGATGATTAGATATTTTAATATTAGATATAAGAACAATTGAGAAATGTAAATGTAGGCTTAAAAAAATCTGTAAAGTTAATAGAGGAAATTATAATTCTCCTGGCTATTTCATAAAACATTCATTATTCAAAAGAGAGAGAAAAAAAAAGGCAAATGAACTAATGGGGAAATATCATTTTGGCTTAATTTATTTATGATATAGCTGAGTGGAATTCTACGGAGTAGAGTGTGTGTCTGGTATTCCTCATTTTTATTTGTTTGTCATTTTGTGTATGTGTGTTGAGAGCCTATATGCATGCAGGCATGTGTGTCTGTCGGGACATATTTGAGCGCACGTATGCATATTTTCCTTTACTGCTAAAACCTGTCTGTGTCTGAATTATAATGTGTTCATCTCTTTGTATTTTCTATAACAGATTGGTCAGCACAACATGGTAGGAGATTTTTTTTAAAGGCCTTAGAAGGTACTTACCTGAGATGAACACCTGTTTTTCCTTTCAGTTACACAGCGGTTTGTATCCAATCTCTGTCATCACTGACAAATATTGAACCCCTTCTATATCCACAAAATGTTTTGGGCCAGATCTTTTTGCCGAATCGTTTTGCAGTGTCATTTTTTTATAGTTACATTTAAATCTAATTTGACAGATAAATCAACGATAGGTTAAATGGTTGGATGGTAATTCACAACAGTAAATAAATGAGGTGATTCCTCTCACCCTCTATCTGTTATGAGCAGTGGGTCAAGCATAACTGTTGGTGAGGTCTTCACACATGCATAAACTGCAGATTATTCAGACAACCTGTCAGTCCGCAGAGACAATGACTATGAATTGAAAATACCATACCTGTCTATTCAATGTATTCCGAATACAAATACAGTATACTGCATATTTATTTACTTTAAGACCACTAATATTCTGGGCATTGTAGTAGTACATGTCAGTAGTACAAAAGTAATGTTTGGGAGGCTCTGGAATGTACACTCATACTTCTGGACTATTGTGCTATGTACTGACATTACTCTCTCACTCTAACATGTCCTGGCCATGACGACGTATTAACTTTTCCATAGACCGATGTCACTCCAAATGTAAATTATTTAATGTTCCGTTCATATTTATGTATTTTCTTCCCTTCCCAATGCGTGCTGAAACACTGTGCATTGATTTTGATCCAGCGAGGGCCTGGCTAAATGCACCATAGATTTAAGAGGAGGGGATGGGCGTTGTGGTCTGCATGCCTCACATTCCTCCCTGAAATACAGTCCTGCTCCACCCTGACGGACAGACGGACGGGGGAATAATGTTGGTATTGCTGCAGACAATGAGAGAGAGAGAGAAAGAGACAGGGACTAAGAATAGAGAGAGAGGGAGAGAGAGAGGGGGAGGGAGAGAGAGACTGAAATGGCGGACTGACCCTTCAAAATGGTTTTCATCATAGGTAGTGTATGATGTTCTCAGCATTACCCCTCTCTAACCCTCCCCTTACATCCCATGGTACTACTGAGGTTATAGCCTTCTTACTGTATGTAACAGTAGATCCTGGTCTCCTACAGGTCTCGCCAACCATCAACTATCAACTTCTAATAACCCAGCATGACTAGCTATTTCCCTCTCCTTCTCTCCAACCCTCCCCATCCCATTCTGGATTGCAGGTTGTGTAATGTGGTAATGCACTCAAGTGATTACAAGTGAGGGCTCAGTTGCTCAGTATTGGCAGCAGGCCGCCCTGGCATACCATCGTTGTGCCCAGTGGGCCCTTTGTAAATAAAATGTTATTTCACAACTCCATATTTCATGCACTGTGTGCACAGAGGGCTCAGCGGTGCCATACCTACCTACCTCACTAGATATCAGATCTCTCTCTCTCTCTCTATCTCTCTCTCTCTCTCTCTCTCTCTCTCTCAGTACAATACTCAATCACTTGTACAGCACCCCTCATAGGCTGTGCTAGCTACACCACTCCATGCAGCCATTCTGCCATGCTTCCACACATACTGATTAAGATGAGAGGATATGGAGCAGAACCATGCAGTTGTAATATTGGTGCTCTCTATAATCTCTTATGGTTGTCATTATTTCTGGAGTCAGTGATGTGTTTTATGGAGCTGTTACACTGATGGTGATATGATAGTTAGGAATATAGTAATGTTGGGCTTGATTGACATCTCAAAACCTCTGATTAATCTTGTGTAAATTATGAAAACATCTGATATTCTTGTTAAAACAGTATGTGTTTTAAATTGCAATAAAGTAACAGCTAGGTAGATAAAGAAGAATTAGATAATGGCCAGATAATATCCAGATGATGGCCAGATAATGTCCAGATGATGGCCAGATAATGTCCAGATAATGGCCAGAGAACGTCCAGATGATGGCCAGCTAATGTCCAGATGATGGCCAGATAACATCCAGATGATTGCCAGATAATATCCAGATGATGGCCAGATAATGTCCAGATGATGGCCAGATAATGGCCAGATAATTACCAGATAATGTCCAGATGATGGCCAGATAATGTCCAGATAATTACCAGATAATGTCCAGATGATGGCCAGATAATGTCCAGATAATTACCAGATAATGTCCAGATGATGGCCAGATAATGTCCAGATAATTACCAGATAATGTCCAGATGATCGCCAGATAATGTCCAGATAATTACCAGATAATGTCCAGATGATGGCCAGATGCAGCAGAAAGAGCATGTCTATTGATTTACATGTTTTCCCATTTGTCTCTGAGTGTGTCCATGATTTCCCAGAACATGCAGGTGAAGAGCCTGGGCTCTAGAAGTGTTGCTACTATGACTGATTGGGTCCAGCTGCCCCTAGCCTACAAAGACAGTTGTTTATACAGACTTAAACTATACAATAACACTTGCAAAGGTGTCAACATTCCTGATAGGAAGTGGTTTATGTAAATACAGGAATCATTTAGTTTTTCTTACAAATAACAGAACTTTGTATAATGGTATAGTAACATTTGTAACACACTGTAGCCTATTTGGGGATGCATTGGTAGGCTAAGTGGGATGAACTGAGCGATATCACTAAGAGGCCCATGGTTTTCCAGGCTATTAGATGGACCTAGCCTGTGATCCACCATGGGGAAGAGATGCAGCCCATGGCTAAACAAACCTCTCTTTGTTTCAGGGTGTGCTGAGTGATCTCCATTGAGCAGAGGGGACGGGTAAACACTGCTAGCTCTATGGAGATACACATTGTAAACACACAGCGCTCATTAACTCTAATGAGATGTTATGAGGAGCCCTTGAGCTCATTGTGTGGCTTCTAGAGGATAACCTGCCCTGCTATTGTTGTTGTTGTTTATGCAAGGCAAATCATGGCTTTAAGATTAAACAACAAATCCACTGCCTGCATTCTTCCATTCTTTCTTCCCCTCAGTTCACCCACCTAACCGTTCACCGACCGACGAGTCGCCTCCAGGGTGGCCGTTAGTTTCTCAAAACGCTCTGCTCTGTTTCCCTCTCTTCTCTCACTTCTCTGCTTTCCCTGTGTTTGCCCCTGCCTTTCAAGTGCTATTCCTCCTCTTGCTGCAGGTCTGGGGGTCTAATCTGTGTTTCTGTGGCCTCTCAGAGGTGGCATACCTCACCTTAATCCTGTGGGGTTGGCTCTGGCTGTTTGCCCCAGCCCTCCCCTGCTCTCTCTCCAGCTTAGTCTTTAATGAGTCTGACACCGACCTCACACTGGGGTCAGACTGACCTTTCCCTTCCCTGGGTTTCAAACGCCAGGCGTTCCTCCTAACCAGCAAGTCCGCTCACTCTGCTTGCTAGTACTAGCCAAACCAAGCCTGAGCTGTGTGCAGAGCCCCTACTAGCTACAGTAGCTCTAGCCAAGCCTTAACCTTGAAGCCAGTGTTTGTGCAGAGCCCCTACTAGCTAGCTCCAGCCAAGACTTAACCATGAAGCCTGAGCTGTGTGCAGTGTGTGCAGACTTGAGCCACCTTCCGTGCCCCTTTTCTTCCCAGCAGCCTCCTCTCTGTTTCTTCATGTGTCATTTAAGGCACTATTGTGGTAGCTAGCCACCGTCGTTATGCTGCAGTGCACTGCATTCCGACCCTAATTACGAACGGGACACAGGATACTCTTAAAGCCGGAGAGGGGAGTGTATGAGGCTCTGATATGCATGGCTAGTGTAGCCTCTTTGACGACAATGAGTGGCTTCACCTTGGCTGCTAATTGGCCCAGCTCGGGTCTCTCTCTCAGGCTGGCTGCTGGTAGTGGAGTCTCCAGGCAGCCAGTCTCCAGCAGACTATGGCTGTGTCCCAAATGACACCCTATTTCCTATTTAGTGCACTACTTTTGACCAGATCCCTATGGGTAGTGCACTGTAAAGGGAATAGGGTGCTATTTGGAATGCAAACTCTGTTTTTTCTTCTCTTCTCTCCCCACTGATTGGAAACGATCTCAATTTGATGACAGTTGGTTGAGATTTCTCAGCCGGCTGCATGCGGCCTGACACCCGTAATTAGGTTCTCCTATATGGCGGTTTTACATTAGACAAACATTTGTGGAGACCAACGGGAGATGCCAGCTTTTGTTTGCATGGGCTCCTTCTAACAGAGTGCAGAGTTGAGTGGAATGGAATGATGGCGCGAGCTGCAGAAAGAAACAGACATGTTTGCTCATTTGTGCATGTTTGGAGACAGAGTGTCTGTCTTAAAGAGGGGGTATATCCGTAACAATGGAATTAATTAATTAAAATCCTGTTGTTGAGAGAATGTTATTTAGAAACCCCTAAATTTGATATATGACCTACAGCCACCATACAGCCATATAGGACTAGGGAATGCAGAGGCCCAGGTTTACCAACAGACATGAATGGATTTTCTCCTCCCTCCTTGTCTTTGTTACAGGGGTGCTCACTGATAAGCATCCTGAGGTGAGATATGCTCACGACCATCACCCACATATTTTCATCAGGAGGCCTTTTAATTTTCAAAATAAAAGCCCCCTCACACCTCCTCCTCTTATCTCCTCTGGGATCGCGGCCCTTTCAAAGTCAACTAACCAGGTTTCAAATGGCCTCTTCAGCCGGTTACAAGATGTAGCTCATCTCCCTCCCACACCCACAGAAAGGTCACACTCCTTTAAATTCATTTGGTAGGAGGCGAAGGGGAGGGTGCTGAGAGCAGAGCAGAACAAGGGCCCGTCCTTTGCTGGAGGTCACTCCCAAAGCCAGTCATCATATTCAGCTGGATAAGGGGAATAGGAGAGAGATAAGTGTGTGTGTGTGTGTGTGTGTGTGTGTGTGTGTGTGTGTGTGTGTGTGTGTGTGTGTGTGTGTGTGTGTGTGTGTGTGTGTGTGTGTGTGTGTGTGTGTGTGTGTGTGTGTGTGTGTGTGTGTGCGTCCGTCCGTCCATCTGGTCTCCATGGAGGTGCAGTACAGGTACTGAATCATTACCATATTCACACCGTTGGCTATTCTGAGGGGTTTTCTTTAATAAGAGGGGCTTTGTACTCCAACTGTGTGTCTGCTGGGGTTGTCAGAATGATCGGTTAATCACAGGGCCCGTCATAAGGAGGAGGATTCTACACTGCACAGGAAGTACAGATTTACTGTACATTACAGCATTGAATTAGGATTATTGTTTACTGTATATACCTGCTGACATATTCTCTAAGTAATATGTCAGCATATGTGATATAACTAATATTTTCAGCATAGGTGACATAACCACAATGCACTATTTTGACTTATTCTAACGCAACCGTGTTGATACCTGAGCAACACATTCACAAATGTGATCAATATGATTTACATAGTCGAATAATTCTCCCGGCAGGCATGCTGACATACTCTATCCAGCCAGATTGTCTCAGACTCCTATTAGTGGAAAACTACAGGGGTAACAGTGGGGCATTATACCAAGGAGTCAGCTGCCTGTCCTGGTTGATTAGCTGGTTTACTGTTCTGAGGCAGTTTGCAGTGCTACAGACCATTTCAATTCAGTATATGCCAGTGGATATCTATAGATTCTGGATCTGTTCCTTACACTGAGACTATTTTACAGGTGAGTGTTTAACATTTTCAGTTCAATCTAGTACAAACGACGGAACATTCTATACACATTATTGTGACGGTAATGCAAGTCATTTCTGTTGAAGAGGCTATAGAACAGTACCATACGTGTAATACAGTACATTACCAGAGCTGCTAAGTAAGTAACCCACACAGACACAGATGAACGTGTATCCTTTGGGTTTGAGTGAAACCACAGGAGTGGGTTAGTAGCCTGTAGTCTGAATCTCCTGTGTTAGAGGAGTCAAACCAAATCTACTCTCTCAGGTTTTCTATCCACAGCCAATTGTACAACGACAGGTAGAGAGAGAAGAGAGAAGAGAGAGAGGACCCTGGTTTTGGGGCTTGAGTGCTTTCTGGTCCAAACCCTCAGGGGTTTAGCTAAGTACTGTCTGTACATGCCCTAATAACTAGTACACCCCGGGTCTGCCAGAGGATGCCTGTGTCCCAAAAATACATCTTGACAGATTAAGAGAAAATGCCATGCCGTCTTTGTTTTGGTTAACTGTAAAAAGTAACAATCTCTCCTCTCACCTCTCCTCTCCTCTCCTCTCCTCTCCTCTCCTCTCCTCTCCTCTCCTCTCCTCTCCTCTCCTCTCCTCTCCTCTCCTCTCCTCTCCTCTCCTCTCCTCTCCTCTCCTCTCCTCTCCTCTCCTCTCCTCTCCTCTCCTCTCCTCTCCTCTCCTCTAGATGGAGCTGCTGAGGATATAGAGAGGCATTGTGACTCCGTCCCTTTCCAGCCTTAGTTTCCCTCCTACATGGGATATGAGAGCATTGTACGTAGAAAATTAACATTTAATTTTCTATTTTCCTCTAAGGAGTCACAGTATGGTGTGAATATAGATCAGGTAAAAGAGAGGTACAGTGGTCATCTTTGAAAGGCAATAATTAATGATTGATAATGATAATGATTACTAAAATCTGAAAATTCATATGAATACTGTATATGGTGACTGTGAAATGCACCTATATTAAGTGATTGGCCTTCATTACTTCCTGACATTTGATTTACATATAAAATTACATTTGATCCTTTTTTGACACTGTGAATAATTAAAAACCCTGCTGGCATGATCTTACATTAATGCAAATGAAATATTAAACTGACAGTAAATTGTGCTTTTTACTTTACTTATTAATTCCATAATAAATGTAGCATTGATTTTGTAATTGTCAAACGCATATTTAAACATGATGGTTAACTCAAGGAGAAAGATATGTCTGCATGCAGTTACAGGAGGTACACACAAACTGACTAGGTATATTATACATTAACAACCCCGGACAAATTCTCCACATCTCCCTTTCTCTCTCCTTCTGTGACGGAGAGCTGCAATGAAAACAACCGGTTCTGACACTTACACCAGCCTCTGTGGTGCCTTGGTTTAAAATGACATGTTTGGGTGAAATGCACAAACGCAGTGCAATCTCAGCCCTTGTAGCTTACTCCGGTGATGTGGTAGGGATGCTATGGTGTTATGGTGTTATCATGGTGGGCAAATGAACGCTGTTTAGCCTGATTGAACTGTCTACGTGGTGCGGTGGAGCCGACCCCGCCGCCGTGGTGCCAATGGGAACAGCAATGCTGTTTACAGACGGAGTTGAGCCTCCTCTCCCCTGTCTGGTCTGTCGCTAGCATGCCCAGGTATTACATCCTAACCAGCAGACTCCTGTTTCACCAGAGAGCTATCACATTTCATAACACAGAAAAATAACACTTTAGCAGGGGGGGTCAGGTGGGGAAATGGCACCTCTAAATGAGGGTTAAGGCCGTATCATTGTCTTCTGCGGCGGAGGCACGGCCCGCCTCAAATAATTCTGCTGACCTTCGGTGGCATTCGGCTGGTTCGACATGGAGGGGTTAGCTGGCGGGGAGACGATCCTTTTCACACAGTCAGTTCAGCCCATTCCCCTCAAAATGGCTTTTTCTTCTCCCAGACAATCATCTGATACGGCGGCTGAATGAAATCATAGATTACATAAGAGAGAGGTCCTCTCCCCTCCAGATAAGGGCTGCGGCTCTGGCACCTGAAGCGACTGCTGTTCTCCTCTCTTTTCCCTCTCCTCTCATCTCTCTCTTCTCTCCTCCTTGGCCATTATCTGCTCTTCTTCTCTCCTCTCATCTCTCTCTTCTCTCCTCCTCTGCCATTATCTGCTCTTCCTCTTTTTCTTAAAACTTGAGCACTTGATTTGAAACATGTCAGTTGGCAGCAGCCAGTGTAGATTAATATGTAAATGTCTGTAAGCTTTTTTAATTATAATAGATTAACTGTATTGCGGTATAATACTTCAGGGAGATGACCATTTTCTATGTAGCCCACCATAATTTTCACAGGTACAGAATGTAATGTTTTTATTTTTTATCCCTCTATGCCTAATGTTTCTTCTTTCATCCAAAGAAATATTCCCCGTTCGTAGCAGACATGGAATTGAACTAAGTATTAAATAAAGAATGATATCCATTATACATTTGAGGATGAAAAATAATAATACTACTTTATTTCCCTTGTGTACATGCACTATATTTGAGAGATGAGAGAACCCTTTCTATTGATCTTGGGTTTCATTAGGTGAAAATGCCTCCCCTGGTGTAAAACAGCAACTTTTCAAGACGGATCTGAATCTGAGTAAAACCTAAAAGAGGGACATCTGTGGAAATATATGCCCCACCTGAGATATTCCTCAAATAAGGGACACAGAATGTAAATGAATTGGCTCGTGCAATGGAATCACTGTAATAGATTCAGCTAGGAGCATCCGGCAGAACAGAGTGTGTTGACAGACTGACGGGGCTTAATCAAACACACACACACACACACCAACGCACGCACGCAAAAATACACACACACACACACACACACACACACACACACACACACACACACACACACACACACACACACACACACACACAGCCGTTTAACAGTGTGAAGAGAGGGGGACAGACGGGGCCTAGGGAGAACGCTAGGAGTGGGGCTCGTCTCAATCTGCTAGGACTCATGCCAATGGTGTCCCTAGCCCAGAGACATAGAACAGAGTGCCACACTGTGGTGTGGAGGGGGAATGATAATGACAAAATATTATTTTAAATAATAATATATTTTAAAATATTTTTCTGACATTGAAAGGTGAAAGAAATATACACTGTACACATGTGGAAAATAGATGGATTATTGAAATATATTCCATACCCATTGGATGCAATTTATGCTTTCGCAAAATCAAAGCATATGCAAATTGCACAATCTTGGTGTTTTTAATTATCCGTACGGGTTGTTTATGATGTTTTTTATTCATACCAAGTTATGGATATTTCTTGATAACAGAGCTTATCTAAATTATACTGCTAAGACAAACCGACTTATGTTTCTGAAATCCCCCCCTATCTCTCTCTCTCTCTCTCTCTCCCTCTCTCAGTAGTCAGCAGACAGAACAGAACAGAACAGAACAGGGACTGACTGGAGGGCTGATATACTTGGTTTAAATCAGTAATTAAACCTGAACAAGGACCTGATGCTTGTGTCTTGTATCCCCAGGATCTACTCTGTGAAATTAAATATTTGAGTGCTGGGGGGGGCGTGTCACCAAATCCATCAGGAATGGAAATGGGTTCAAAGCCTTTGCATAGATTATCCAAATGCATTTTGTCTTTAGTTTTTAATCATGTCTTTGCTTTAAATTAATGTTAATAATAATCTTAAAAAAGTGAAAATGAAAATATTACAATAGATTATCATACATTAAAAACACATCAGTCCATGGGGTGTATGACTGAAGGCTCACAGATCATACATGAATAGGAGTGGGATTGGGACAGGAGTGCAAATGAAACTGCATCGTGTGAGTGTGTGAGTGCTGATTTGACACTACCAAAAATATGGCATGATTTTTATGCCACTGCAAGCAGAATAACATTTTACAAATGTTGTTTGCAGGAGGATGAGTTGTTGCAGTTTTAGTTGTTGTGATTAACCGGATATATTTACATCACAATCTTGAAAGACTTATTCATGCACAGAGTTTCTGGTATCAAGTGTTTGGGAGATAAGAGGAGGAAGCCAGGTCTTGTCAATGGTTGTGACTTATCTTAGAGAGGAAGTATGAGGCAGATTGCGTTTCAATCCACATGTATTATCTTAGACGCTTTGAGGTATTTTGTATAAGAGCAACTTAGCTACTTAGGAATGCTTTTTACTGTTCAACTGGGGGATGCAGCACCTCAGCAAGTTTCACCCAAAACAAACATCTGCATGGATTAAAAAATTAAAAGATTTCTGAAGAGGTGACCTGAATATATAATCTACAAACAATACATCTTGCTGCGTCTTAAGCACAGTATCTGATTTGTTTCTATGAATACAATTGCCAAAGTAAGCCATCTTTCAGAACAGTGGCACTTTCTCACAATGTACCCTGCCTCACATAGCTTAAAGGTTCACTGCAACTCTTCGTGTTCAAACTTCTAAATCTAGAGTTGTAATCTTAAGAACCCCTTCCTGATTGCGGAACGTTGAGTTCACAAAACTCTTACCAAGTTATTTTGTTTATCTCCGAATACTATGGTGTGGTAGGTTGGACATTGTTACGATAAGTATTCCCTGTTGAAATCCTCTTTAATTCATTGGTAAAAAGCACAAAGGAATGCTGGGTGCTCTAATGCCGTGACAAACCCGGGCAACGGCAGAGTGCACATCCAAGACAATCCCAATGCTACCTGTGCCATGGAGATTAGGCCATTGTGTTGGGGGAATGTTATCTGCTACGTGCCAAGCACACACTCCCTCGTTGTAAAGTCGCCAGTAAGGTGCTTAAGATGCGTCAGTTTTGTTGCATGGATTTATCGATTCTGTTTTGGGGAAGCGAAGAAGGAATAGGTGATCTGGTACACTGTAGCCTATCTTTGATATAGTTCCCAACAATGTGTATTTTTACTATTCCTTAGCAGTGTCTGGGTCTGCACTGTATCATAGCTGAAGGAGGGCACCCTTAATGAGTGTGTTCCCTGAGTAGTATGTTTTATCTGTGTTCTACAGAGATCAGGAGCTTCGGCTCAACGCTCTGCAGACCGACTGTCTGCCGACTGCCAAAGGCTGCAACATGTAAATTAACCAGCCTCACGACGACGCAGCGAGGCAGGGAACCGAACCATGAATTCCTTGGCTCAGCTCCTCAGATCCTCAGCTCCTCAGATCCTCAGCCTCTGTGATGGCTAAACCACATCTGACCGCCAGCAACACCTCAAACCCCCCCTGCCTCTCAACCCAGCCCCCTTGTTTATAGACTACAGGACTCAACGTTATAAGGACTGTCTGAATCCCAACCCTACGGAATTATTGGCTGAATTCAGACAAGGTCTTTAAACCTGCAGTATTACTTTATGAAAACTCTAATCAAAGCTTTAAAATCACACTACTATGAAAAACGACAATAGAGCTCTGAAAGATGACGAGATTCCAAACAGGCTGTATTATAGTCCTACAAACATAAGCGACAATAACCGTCTGAAATGAGCCCAGAGCCTTTAAGCCATCTGTGGCCCCCGGAGTGGACTGACTGTTAGACGAGGCACAAGGCAGCAGTGGAGCACCACAGAGACTGTAGTAGAGACTGTAATAGAGACTGTAGTGGAGACTGTAGTAGAGACTGTAGTGGAGACTGTAGTGGAGACTGTAGTGGAGACTGTAGTGGAGACTGTAGTAGAGACTGTAGTTAGATTGTAATAAACAAATGAACAGAAAGGAAGCTGCGTGAGTGAGTGGCAGAATGCTCTGCTGTGCTGTGTCGGCACTCTGATTCCGTTTTTGCTATTACATAATTAAATTTGGACTTGGATCATGCTTTTTAAGAGATTATGTGAGCATATGTTGCTTGAACACGTGCCAGCCTGTGAAATGGGGCTCCTTTCATGAGTACTCTATTAGGCTTAGAGAGTTTATTGAAAATCAGAATTAGCTCGCTGCCAGCAGTTAATGAATTGGTGTTATGATCCTAGTCCAAAGGATGGCTGGTATGCTATAATTTAGGATCGACATCTGCAAGAAAAAAAAAAGGAAAATCTGCTAAACAAAGATTGTAAATTAAGACATCTATGTACTTTGGGGGCCTTTTGATTTTATAAGGATTTATTGACTGCCTGCTGTTTGAAATTTGCTGTGTGGAATATGTATTTATAAAAAATGAAAAATGTGTGTCTCTCCTCTCCAGTCCACTGTCCCTTTGTCTTTTCTCTAGTTATCTTCTCTCCCCCAAAGACTCTCTTTCTAGGGAATGTCTCTGTCCCCTAGGTTGTCCAATCCAAAGTCTAATCTCTCTTACTCCCTCTCCATCATCATGTTCCACTACCCTCTCTCTCTCTGTGCCCTCTTCCTATAGTTCTCTCTCTCTCCTTCCCCTCTGTATTCAACTACAACTTCTATTTCCCTCCCTGCTAGGACATTCCTTCATATGAGGGTGGACAGGCCAGTTGGTCCTAGTTTAACAGACACATTTCTCAGGGTGCTCCCTGTCTCTCTCTCTCTCTCTTTCTCTCTCTCTCTCTCTCTCTCTCTCTCTCTCTGTCTCTCTCTGCATCTGTCATTTCCCTCCCTGTGAAACATGGCCTCTGTCAGTGTGCAGGCTGAATATATCACCCTCTCCCCTCCATCGCAGCACCATCTCCCCACCGAACCGCCCGTCTGCACGGGTCCGTAAAGGTTTAAGCGGTTATTCCAGTCATTATTGGCTGTTAAATCTGGTGACGGTCGTAAAGGACCCGCCGGTCCCCCCAATGCCTCCGAGGTCAGCTGACGGTCTGCTTTATGAGCTCCCAGAGCCGTGCATCACCACTGGGCCTCCGTTCTGCCCTGCTCCCCTCTCTCCTCCACGCTCCAGAGGATGGATGCAGGATGGATAGGCAGGCTGCAGACCCCCATCCATTACCCCTGTCTGGTGGGGGGGGGGGGGGGTGCTGGGCTAACCCACGCTTTCCGCCCAAAAACCTGCACACTTTCAGCCCCATATGCATGCTCCAGCGAGGCAGGGAGTCAGGGAGGGAGGCAGGGAGGGAGGCCTGCCTGCTGGCCGTCTGATTTGTGCCTCCGCATTATATGAAGTGACTAGACTTCAGCGGCCCACGCACAGAAAGAAACTGTCATCATGGGGATGGCAGTGAGAAATTCATCGAATTTATGGCACATTTCTAGAAATTGTCATATTTTACAATCCCATAAGACCAGAGAGTGAGTTACTCGCACTCGTAATTTCTGTCGTTTTCCCATGTTGTTCGTTGGGATTAAATTCCCAAGTTCATCATTGAGTTTCTGGAGTGAGCGACATAAATTTTTATTTGACTTGTTTAAAGGCTCCAGACTCATAATAAGCATTGTTATATGAGACTTCTGCTACAACCGGCAGTGCCACGTCAGGAAGAAGTCAAGGAGAGAGAGGACAAGTTCTATCAGTATCAGAGATCCTATTCATTATAACAGAAATCCATATGTTTCCTGTACAGATATCATGATTAAGATTTTGAAATGGAATATGAGATGGTCAGATACTCTAAGAAAAGAAACACATCTTTTTGACAAAAGCAGATTATTTTACTCATGTTAACTTAAGTATGCTGTACCAGTGAGGGACATTGTTCTTGCAGTAGCTATGTGCTAATAATTAATAGGAATTGTTATTTGAGGCTTCTGTTACAACTGGCAATGCCATATCATGACGAAGTCAACAAGAGAGAGGACACGTTCTATCAACACCACTAATCCTATTCATCATAACAGCAATCAACACTATATTCTTCCCAACCACATTTGTATTTCTTTTATTTAACCTTTATATTACTAGGCAAGTCACTTAAGAAACCCTCCCCTAACCCGGACGACGCTGGGCCGATTGTGCGCCACCCTACGGTGATACAACATACAACGAAAATGGTGATACAACATTTGAAAAGGAATATGAGATGGTCATATACTCTGAAAAAAGAAACA
The DNA here is from genome assembly GCA_023634145.1 of Thymallus thymallus. Classification (NCBI taxonomy): domain Eukaryota; kingdom Metazoa; phylum Chordata; class Actinopteri; order Salmoniformes; family Salmonidae; genus Thymallus; species Thymallus thymallus. Next base: position 25,324,494 of record CM042381.1, read on the forward strand.
CATCCTTTTGACAAAAATATATAAATTTACCTATGTGAATTATAACTAATAATAATTAATGGGCCTGCCAATTATCCTGGTCTCCACAGAGCCATAGAAAAACAGAGTAATGGTACAGAGTAAATGGTATGCAGGAAAGAGGATCGGAGAAAGGGGAAGTGTGGCCTGCTCTCTGTCGTTAAAAGACTCCAGAGCCATAGACCCTTGGATGTCTCTTTCCCTCTCTTCTCTTCTCCTCTCTTCTTCTCTCTTCCTTAAAGGCTTTTTGAGGACTGTGTGTGTGCTGCTGCTGCCTTTACTGTGAAGCATTGCCTCTTTACTGCCAGGCCCCTGGTGACCTCACCCTGCTGCAAGAAGACAAACCAGCGTTCCACAGGAATTTATCAACTCCATCACAGACAGGACTGGGAAACTGGGCGGCCATATTGGATCTGAGAGAGAGAGAGAGAGAGAGAGAGAGAGAGAGAGAGAGAGAGAGAGAGAGAGAGAGATATCTGATATCTAGTGAGGTAGGTAGGTATGGCACCGCTGAGCCCTCTGTGCACACTGTGTCCGAATACCCATCCTTGCATCCTAAATAGTAGGCTGTTTGAGTATAAGAAAAATAACTGTTAATAGTATGCGTCCAACAGCTAATCCTTTAGATATGGGGAAACGCTACTGAAATCAACGAATAACAGGAAACAACACAATTTGCAAGACGCAGTCTCAGTATGAGAAAATAGAGTTTGTGACTTTTAGACAATGAAGTGTGGTTTAAATGCCAGGACGTTATACTCATTTAAGCTCTTCATCTACTAGAATTAAATGCACATTTTTCCATAATGCGTTGGAAGAGGTGGGCTGTGAGTGATAGACCATACTTCTCTTCAATTAGCCAAACAACAAAAATAGTGAAGCTTCTGCAGTGGTGTTCAAATATAGACGTTTTAGTTCTCCTTAAAATGATCACGAGTATTGCATCTTTGCATCTTTGAAAACAGAAAACAAAAAATATGTGGATTTGTTGTTCTCAAGGCCTTCGTCAGAGCTTTTAAACAAAATACTAAACCATATTTTGATTTCTGAATGTGTCGGCACCGGGGACTCGGGATGTGGCTGCATTATTGACGTCATGTTAATCAGGCCTAGTGGTTCTGAATTTGCGATGTACCCGACTGTCCATGTGTTTCTGTGCATAAGCCTTTTAATTTGAGCATTTTAAAAGTTTTGGTGTGTGTACTAGGCTATTAGATTAACTGTATGTATGTTACAGCACTTTGGTTTCACTAATAAATATGTTTAAATGGAACCAAATTATCTGTTTCCGTCTTCAGTCCTTTTAAAATAGGACAGACAGGCTATATGGACCAGTATAGGTCCAATGTGATAGTCTGCCTATAACCAGCCTGAGTAGGTTTATAACCTCATCCCTATTCTATTCAGAGTTTAGAGAAATTAATCAAATTTTAAATATTCCACCCGCACTTGGCCCTGCTCCACCCCGCCCAACCACACCCCACCCTGCCCCACCTCACCCAGCTACGAAAAACACATGGCAGGTGCAAAATGCCAGAACGTAATACACAAAAGACAGATACACGATACATGATACATAGTGCAGCAATATGAAAAAGTATAAAAATACACAAAGTCTGGAGTGCAAAAAGCTATAGTAACGCATTGCATAGTATGAGTAGACATCACCAATTAGAGAGGCAACACTGAGCCTGGCCACTCACTCATGAGCTGTGAGGCGTGTGTGTGTGTGTGTGTGTGTATGTGTGTGTGTGGTGTGTGGTGTGTGTGGTGTGTGTGTGTGTGTGTGTGTGTGTGTGTGTGCAGTATGTGTATGTGCTCTATTCTGACAGGGCCTGGTACATGGCTGTAGAGCGGTGTTGTTGGGGGCCACAGTGTGAAGAGGCAGAGCAGTGAGAGTATAGTCAGCTTCAGATGAAGAGCCATTAGCCGGCCCACCACTTCTTTGTTATGCTAAAAGTGTGTTGCTTTATTCACAGAATGACCCCTCTTGCCCTTTTCAACAAAATATACTTTGTTTTATCATTTTATTGCTGCCTTTCTTGTCGGAGAGGGGGAGTCATTTTGTGATGTCTGTGTGTGTGTGTGTGTGTGCGTTTGTGTGTGCGTGTGTGTGTGTGTGTGTGTGTGTGTGTGTGTGTGTGTGTGTGTGTGTGTGTGTGTGTGTGCGTTTGTGTGTGCGTGCGTTTGTGTCTGTGTTGTGTGTGTGTGTGTGTGTGTGTGTGTGTGTGTGTGTGTGTGTGTGTGTGTGTGTGTGTGTGTGTGTGTGTGTGTGTGTGTGTGTGTGTGTGTGTGTGTGTGTGTGACTTGGGTGTTTAATGTCTGAACTCCTGAGCTGTGTGAAAGGGGGTTGCTTCTCTTTGGGTCTGAATTTATTGAGAAGATCAATGACCCTGAAGAAGATTGTGACATTCACAACACACAGAGAGGAGCACACTCAATAGGTTTACTGCAATTACAGTATGTGTCAGACGGCTCACTTGAAAAACGAATTATTGTTTTTCCAAACATGAGATCGTTATTTTGACTGCACCGACTTCATTACCATTGATGCTGAAGGGACAGACTTAGAAAGATGCTGGGATATGTCTAGATGGGATATGTAATGAACTGTAGCTGTCTTGTAGGTAGACACTACAGCATAGGATGAGGCATTGTTTGGAGTGTGAGAGACTGATCAGGTTTGGAGTGTGAGAGACTGATCAGGTTTGGAGTGTGAGAGACTGGTCAGGTTTGGAGTGTGAGAGGCTGGTCAGGTTTGGAGTGTGAGAGACTGATCAGGTTTGGAGTGTGAGAGACTGGTCAGGTTTGGAGTGTGAGAGACTGGTCAGGTTTGGAGTGTGAGAGACTGGTCAGGTTTGGAGTGTGAGAGGCTGGTCAGGTTTGGAGTGTAAGACACTGGTCAGGTCTGGAGTGTGAGAGACTGGTCAGGTTTGGAATGTGAGAGACTGGTCACATTTGGAGTGTGAGAGACTGACCAGGTTTGAAATGTGTGAGAGGCTGGTCAGGTTTGGAGTGTGAGAGACTGGTCAGGTTTGGAGTGTGAGAGACTGGTCAGGTTTGGAGTGTGAGAGGCTAGTCAGGTTTGGAGTGTGAGAGACTGGTCAGGTTTGGAGTGTGGGAGGCTGGTCAGATTTGGAGTGTGAGAGACTGGTCAGGTTTGGAGTGTGAGAGACTGATCAGAGTGAGAGAGGTTAGACTCGTTACGTATGCTACAGAGGTAACAGGGTAAAAAAGGTCATTGCACAACCAACAAATGGACTATGATGCTCCAGCATGGTACTGTGCTGTTGGACAAATTGTTCTGACTGATTTCAACTAATTGTGCTCACCTTCCCCTCTAGTTCTCTTTGAACTGCAGAGGTAAGAAGGAGAAACAGGTTGAGTATGCTGCAAACAGTACTGACAGTACACACTGTCTCCTCACTTCCAATTAACCAGCACACTATTGGGATGTCAGACGGTATTGCTTTTACAACCATACGTTACTTGATTTGGGTTTTCTGTGTGGATATGAACATCTATGTGCGCTTGCACTCACACACATGTGTGTACAATATCAGCTCCTGTGTGTGTGTGTGTGTGTGTGTGTGTGTGTGTGTGTGTGTGTGTGTGTGTGTGTGTGTGTGTGTGTGTGTGTGTGTGTGTGTGTGTGTGTGTGTGTGTGCATAAGTGTGCATGTGGTTGTGTGCATGTGTCCATGTGTGTGTGTCCATGTATCATATGTGTGTGTTTGGGGAGTAGGGGTTCATGAGGGCAATAGAGACAGGAAATTGTCCTCATGTACAGTTGAAGTCGGAAGTTTACATACACCTTTAAAATCAGTTTTTCACAATTCCTGACATTTAATCCTAGTAAAGATTCCCTGTCTTAGGTCAGTTAGGATCACCATTTTATTTTAAGAATGTGAAATGTCAGAATAATAGTAGAGAGAATTATTTATTTCAACTTTTATTTCTTTCATCACATTCCCAGTGGGTCAGAAGTTTACATACACTCAATTAGTATTTGGTAGCATTGCCTTTAAATTGTTTAACTTGGGTCAAACATTTTGTGTAGCCTTCCACAATTTTGGCAGATTCCTCCTGACAGAACTGGTGTAACTGAGTCAGGTTTGTAGGCCTCCTTGCTCGCACACGCTTTTTCAGTTCTGCCCACATATTTTCTATAGGATTGAGGTCAGGGCTCTGTGATGGCCACTCCAATACCTTGACTTAGTTGTCCTTAAGCCATTTTGCCACAACTTTGGAATTATGCTTGGGGTCTTTGTCCATTTGAAAGACCCATTTGCGACCAAGCTTTAACTTCCTGACTGATGTCTTGAGATGTTGCTTCAATATATCCACATAATTTTCCTTCCTCATGATGCCATCTATTTTGTGAAGTGCACCAGTCCCTCCTGCAGTAAAGCACCCCCACAACATGATGCTGCCACCCCAGTGCTTCACGGTTGGGATGGTGTTCTTCGGCTTGCAAGCCTCCCCCCTTTTCTTCCAAACATAACAGGTACACCTCCAATTGACTCAAATGATGTCAATTAGTCGATCAGAAGCTTCTAAAGCCATGACATAATTTTCTAGAATTTTCCAAGCTGTTTAAAGGCACAGTCAACTTAGTGTATGTAAACTTCTTGACCACTGGAATTGTGATATAGGGAATTTTAAGTGAAATTATCTGTCTGTAAACAATTGTTGGAAGAATTACTTGTGTCATGCGCAAAGTAGATGTCCTAACCGACTTGCCAAAACTTTGGAGTGGTTGAAAATCGTGCTTCCCCCTCTTCCCTAATTCACCCATTTTGAGATGGAGAGGAGCAGGAGGGGAGCGGCGGATAGGCGGGAGAGATGACATCATGCGGCATACAGCAGGCAGCGTTTGAAGTGCCAGTCCTGAAGGAACCACTTATAGCAATTAGGATATCCTTGAACAAGCGTTTGCTAAACATTGGCTGGTTTTTGGCATTTGCCTCCCGTTCCTGCCTACTAACTAGCAAGGTTTGATCTCTCATAATTATCTATCCACCAGCTTCCCGGTCCTGACAGCTTTCTCCCTGGAGAGGCCTGGATACCGGGGCTACTCACTGATTGCATCAAAGTGTCAGAAATTGCAACATCAAAAATAATAACTGATATTCCGGCAGCAGGCTCCGCACTTTGAATATTTCCTTTAAAACGCTCTTTAATTTGTGTTTCGCGCGGTGCCAATGTGTGTGTGACTGCGAGGGCTTCAAGCAAATAAAAGCAGAGGGGAAGTGCATTCATTATTGAACTCCTATTTACATATGGCAGACTATTCTGTCTGAACTGGCATGAAATAGACGTGTTGTTTTATTCTGAAGCTTCTTTAACGTTCGTCACACACGGCTCCCTTTCTTTCTAGAGTTTGCTCTCGCTTTCTCAGTCACTCAGATTCTGTCTCTCCCTTCTTCTTTCTTTCCTTGTTTCTTCTCTCTGTTTTGTTCTCTCCACTTTGAAATAGTTCATCCTCAGTCCTGCCCATGGTAGGTCTGTGACCGTGTGGACTTTGTTATGTTGAGAGATCCAATGTGGTCAGGGACTGGTGTCTTGGTGAAATGGGCTCAGATGAAGTGTTGGACTTTTTAAGGATGGCAAGGATAAGCCTATATTCTGTAGAAATCATAAAGGAGTTATTTGTTCATTTTATTGAGATGCTAGCTACTGTTAGCATAACTACAGTTAATAGTAATAATAATGATGATAATTATATGAATATAACTACAGTGGGGAGAACAAGTATTTGATACACTGCCGATTTTGCAGGTTTTCCCACTTACAAAGCATGTAGAAGTCTGTAATTTTTATCATAGGTACTCTTCAACTGTGAGTGACGGAATCTAAAACAAAAATCCAGAAAATCACATTGTATGATTTTTAAGTAATTTATTTGCATTTTATTGCATGACATAAGTATTTGATACATCAGAAAAGCAGAACTTAATATTTGGTACAGAAACCTTTGTTTGCAATTACAGAGATCATACGTTTCCTGTAGTTCTTGACCAGGTTTGCACACACTGCAGCAGCATTTTGGCCCACTCCTCCATACAGACCTTCTCCAGATCCTTCAGGTTTCGGGGCTGTCGCTGGGCAATACGGACTTTCAGCTCCCTCCAAAGATTTTCTATTGGGTTCAGGTCTGGAGACTGGCTAGGCCACTCCAGGACCTTGAGATGCTTCTTACGGAGCCACTCCTTAGTTACCCTGGCTGTGTGTTTCGGGTCGTTGTCATGCTGGAAGACCCAGCCACGACCCATCTTCAATGCTCTTACTGAGGGAAGGAGGTTGTTGGCCAAGATCTCGCTATACATGTCCCCATCCATCCTCCCCTCAATACGGTGCAGTCGTCCTGTCCCCTTTGCAGAAAAGCATCCCCAAAGAATGATGTTTCCACCTCCATGCTTCACGGTTGGGATGGTGTTCTTGGGGTTGTACTCATCCTTCTTCTTCCTCCAAACACGGCGAGTGGAGTTTAGACCAAAAAGCTCTATTTTTGTCTCATCAGACCACATGACCTTCTCCCATTCCTCCTCTGGATCATCCAGATGGTCATTGGCAAACTTCAGACGGGCCTGGACATGCGCTGGCTTGAGCAGGGGGACCTTGCGTGCGCTGCAGGATTTTAATCCATGACGGCGTAGTGTGTTACTAATGGTTTTCTTTGAGACTGTGGTCACAGCTCTCTTCAGGTCATTGACCAGGTCCAGCTGTGTAGTTCTGGGCTGATCCCTCACCTTCCTCATGATCATTGATGCCCCACGAGGTGAGATCTTGCATGGTGCCCCAGACCGAGGGAGATTGACCGTCATCTTGAACTTCTTCCATTTTCTAATAATTGCGTCAACAGTTGTTGCCTTCTCACCAAGCTGCTTGCCTATTGTCCTGTAGCCCATCCCAGCCTTGTGCAGGTCTACAATTTTATCCCTGATGTCCTTACACAGCTCTCTGGCCTTGGCCATTGTGGAGAGGTTAGAGTCTGTTTGATTGAGTGTGTGGACAGGTGTCTTTTATACAGGTAACGAGTTCAAACAGGTGCAGTTAATACAGGTAATGAGTGGAGAACAGGAGGGCTTCTTAAAGAAAAACTAACACGTCTGTGAGAGCCGGAATTCTTACTAGTTGGTAGGTGATCAAATACTTATGTCATGCAGTAAAATGCAAATGTATTATTTAAAAATCATACAATGTGATTTTCAGACCTCTACATGCTTTGTAAGTAGGAAAACCTGCAAAATCGGTAGTGTATCAAATACTTGTTCTCCCCACTGTATATTCATTTGGTGGCTGCTTATATTTGCCCTCATATTTGACACATGTAAAAGTGTGCATTACTACGAATTAGAAATGTGATTTTTGCAAATCCCAACTCCCCCTCAATTGTTCTGCCGATGATGCTAATCGAAATATCAGCCAGCCCTGTCAAGTACAAGCGCAACGGCAAAGGAATAAAAATCTATTCAAACTATTTGTCCAGATTGTCCACTTGAGAGGGAGAGTTAGCCAGCTAAACGAGAGTAACATCTATATTTCAACAGCCATCTTGACCCTGCCTGCCCTTGGCCAGTTACGCAGTAATAACACATCTATAATACATCATCTAGTTCTTGTTCTCCACGTCTACCTGTTTCCTGTTCAGTCGGTAAGGCCCTCTGTTTTAATTATCAAGAATTAGGAAGAAGAATTTTCCATGTCTCCCATGCTTCAGCGTCTCCCTAAAGACCACTGGCATCCCCTTCTGCCTGTGTCTGGAATAAGGGTTAGCGCCAGGTTAGCCTAGCTAGCGCTGAGCAATGTGCATTACCAGTAATGAATTAAGGTGGAGAGGACAATTGTGTGTGAAAAGAACTGAATTGAGAAAGACAGTCAGTCAAGGGGTTTCGCTAAGGATGAAATTAAAATCTGTGCTACGGCCGGCGAATGAGACTTACGCTGCTAGCTGCTTAGCGGGAATGCATTAATACGAGAGGAGAGGAGAGGAGAGGAGAGGAGAGGAGAGGAGAGGAGAGGAGAGGAGAGGAGAGGAGGAGCGTTTGTATTTGCTTTGCAATGACAAATGTTGATTTCCCCTGAGGTATTTAAAGTGATTTGACCCAGTCATTCTTTTAAATCACAGACAGGAGATGATAAATGTCCTACTAAAGAGGCCTGTGTATTTTATCTCTCACTCTGTTTCTCTCCTCCTTCTAGGTTCACTCCACCTGCTAGGTACACAGTCCTCCTGCTAGGTACACAGTCCTCCTGCTAGGTACCCTCCTCCTGCTAGGTACACTCCTCCTGCTGGGTACATTCATCCTGCTAGGTACACACTCCTCCTGCTAGATACACTCCTCCTGTAGGGCACACACTCCTCCTGTAGGGTGGTTATTTCTCTGAAGCTCCTGCTATGCTGCCTTCAGGTCTTCGCAGGTTTCTAAAAGGTACTGTTAGTCAGGGCTAAATCCTCGCCATGCTTTTCAGAGAACAGGAGAAAAAAACACTGGCACATACTGTATCCCTTTACATTAGATTGTTCGGAAAATTTTAATCAAACAAGCAATCTCATTGTTCTGCAAATGCAACCTTTAGAAGAGCTCCACTAATCTGAAAAATGAGTCTTCAGAAATTCAACCATGTCAGCATTTGTAGACATTATAATAATCTTCCTATATACTCAAGGACGGTTTTCTCTTCACCCCTCTCTCTCTCTCTCTCCCTCTCTCTCTCTCTCTCTCTCTCTCTCTCTCTCTCTCTCTCTCTCTCTCTCTCTCTCTCTCTCTCTCTCTCTCTCTCTCTCTCTCTCTCTCCTCTCCATCCAAAAGGTAAGCACTAAGCACTTTGCCTATACACATGACAAAGACCAGACTCTCTCTCATTATCAGGAGCATGGAGGAGTGTGGCTGTGTGTCGCTGTGGAGAATAAGAATATTTTCAGGTGCAGATGTAGAGCATCATTGATAGGGGGTGCGCCGCCTTCCTCGTTTACACCAGAGCTCTGATCAATCTGTGCTGACAGGGCAGGGTCTTTGTGTGCCACGTGTCCGGGACAAATGTCTGCCAGGGAGCGGGGGACACACACCCAAAAGAGAAGAGGAGAGTAGCGGCACACAGCCCTACACACTAGGATTAGCCCCATCCTCTGCTTTGATGGATTAGCATGAAGGGAAATTGCTTGATTATTGATATGAAAATGTTTGAAGTCAAAGGGATGTGATAGGGGGAGAAAATGGGTGAAATTGGTGTCTCAAAAAATGAGGGAGAAAGTGTTGGTGGTGCTTATCTTTACCCCCCTTCCCTTCCCCTCCTCTCTCTCTTTTCCCTCCCTTCCTCCCCCTTTTGGAAAAGAGAGGGGTACAAAAGACAGACGAGGGCATGGAGAGGAGACAGAGGGAGCCTGGGCCCTCTACAGAGGAGACACATTGACTTGCCCTTCGTGAAATATTGTTCATCATCATATTAACAGGGCTGAATGTGGCGAGATAAGGATTGTTTGAGAAGCAGAATGTCCCAGCGAGATATTTCAATCCTCGGTTAGCTCCTCTTTATTCATTCATTTAAGTGAGGGAATGTGAAATGTAGCACGACCTTTATAGACGGAGAGACAGGAGCCCAGAAATGATGACATAATCACCTCTCATTTAATTGCTTGATTAGTCAATCTTATGTCTCTCTCTCTCTCTCTCTCTCTCTCTTCTCTCTCTCTCTCTCTCTCTCTCTCTCTCTCTCTCTCTCTCTCTCTCTCTCTCTCTCTGTTTCTGTCTCTCTCTCTCTCTTGGATCCCTGTGTCTGTCAAATGTCTCCTCCCCACAAAGCTTCCATGTTCTGTCAGACACATTACCCATTCTGACAGAGGGGGGCTGTAGCATTTGCATAGTTTTGAATTATGTTGATCTTATGCGTTATTATACAACACGTCGACACATAACAAATGATATCACTTAAAATGCACATATAAAAGGTGCTTGCTTACAGATCAGTTTCCTTGTTGTTTTATAACTTGAACCTATTTAACCTTGCTGAACGGTGGTGTTGTGACGTGTACAGGGCAGGGCGGTAAAAAGCTGTGGAACACACACATATACACACATATACACACAATCACAAACACGCCCACACACACACGCACACACACAGTACACAGTACACACACAGTGGTGTTGTAGGGAGCTGCTGCCTGCCATAGAAGGATGTTTTCACAGGGTAAGATAATATCTGCTCCTACTTGGTACTTGGCCCTGTAGGGAACCTCAGAGACCAAAGCAGAGCAGAGCAGAGCATAGATACTGTAAGCCATAACGTGGACCAGAGATTCACTTTAAAGAGCTACTATTGTTTATTACCTCTGCTGACTCCAGTGCAATGCGTGGTTCCCATAAATGAGTGACATAATGATGGTGTCCTCTCTATCAACACTCGTATTTCTACCAGTTGGAAAGGACCAACCAACACTAGAGGCACTATACAACAGTTTAAGGCCAAATGAGGAAGTATAAATCCATGCTAGCCGGAGTACACAGGTTGATTGTGTACTTTACATATATTTGACTTTTCTACCACTTTCAGACATCAGATTGTAGCGTAAAGACATCCTGCTTCTCTTCTATTACCTTGAATAGAATAGCCTTTAGAGTCAGGGTTGGGGACAATTTGGAAATGAATTGAATTTGAATCGGCCAAACCCACAGAAAGCTGAATAAACGTTATATTTTAATTGAAGGAAGTACAGTTGAATTAAAATACACTGCAGTGTGTGATCTAATGCATTATGGGATTTTTTTTCTCAGATATTTAAAAACATGAGGGAAATAATTAATTATTATAGACAACCCACAACATGATCTTGAAATATATCCAGACCACTGTAATTATTATTAAATGTTTCAAACTTATGCTACATGGTATTAATAACCATACATTATTTATATGGTGATGTGTAGAATAAATAAGCCATTTGAATTTAGTTTAATTCTACTTCCTTTAATTCAAATTCAATTCAAATTCTGCTTCCTGTGGGGTGTGGGGTGTGGCCAATTCAATTCAAATTCAAGAATAGAATTGGAATTTAATTAACGAGCAATTTGCAACTCAATATTGAATTGCCCCCGAACCCTGCTTTGAAGGTATCAAGCCACGGACGTGCACACACGCACACGCACACACACACAACATTGGTATACAGGGAACACATGTTTAGAGGTAGCGCTAACATCTGAGTGGAGATATGAGGTCAGGTCAAGGCAAAAGTACACCACAACTATCAGGTGCAGCAGCACATCCCTGAAGCCCCAGCAGAATAAGAGAAAGAGAAGAGGAAGAGATTTGTGAGGCCTGTGGATTAAGTCGGTGATTACCGTGGTTCTGATCACAGGAAGTGCGGACCCTGTCTGTTAAATGTCATCCGTGATCAGTGGACGAAGTCCGGTGCGAAACCCCCCCCCCCCCCCCCCCTCTCTCTCTCTCTCTCTTTCTCTCTCTCTCTCACGGTCCGGGACCCATTACTTCAGTCAGACAGAGGCCCCTCTCTCCCCGGCCCTCCATAATGAAAATAGTGTGTGTGGCAGTCTGAACCCCACAGCTCCGGTGACAAACATGGGTAACGCAAAAAGCGTGTGTTTTACAATTTCCCTCCCTCATAAAAGTCTGGTTGTAAACTGATAATTTACGCCCTTCATTAGAGGTAATACAATGCACATAACTCTAAGGTACAACAATTGGGATAGCCATAAAGTAACCGTTTTATTCCTTCTCAAATCTACTGACTTCTCAGTGACCCTGTTGGAGCCAGCGCTAGGGCAGCCTAGATTTACTACGGCTAACTATACAGCCTGATAGGCCTCTGTGTTTTCAGAGAATTAAAAGTGCCAAAATGGAAAATGACTTAAATATTTATTCTGTGTACCCCTGTCAGAAATATTAGTCTCCAAAGCATTATTTACGACTTGCAACTTAAGATTTTTGTTCGAGGAGATTTTGGTTTGATTGATGCCTAAGCTCAACTTTATAGCCAGATAGAAAGGTAAGAACCTCTGGTGTACTGGTACGTATTCTGTAGTTTATTATCGTAAGCCTCACCCAATCTGTCTGTTAGACTGAAATATAATGTGGAAAGAAACACTCAGGTAAATATTATACTAGTATGTTTCATGAGGGTGTACCACAAACCATTAGCTTCTAGGTGTAAACAGAATACAGAAACCTAGCTTCATGTCCACTTCCCGGTTCAACCCTAACCGCATACCCTAACACCAACCCTAGCTTCATCCACAATCGTAACCCTAACCATAACCATAACCCTAACCCTAACCATAACCATAACCCTTATCCTAACCATAACCCTAGCCCAGGGTATTTAGACAGAGCATTTCACGCGCATGTCAACATACTGTAATTATGAATGAAAACAATTAACTAAATAACTCCACTCTCCAGTCCATTCATGACCTGTTCAACATGACCCGGTGAGTCATTCAGTCACCTGACTGTCATCAAACACAACCCCAGAGAGACGCACTGCGGCCTGGGTAAACCTGAGTGGAGAGGAGCCCCTTGATGACATGAGAAGAAACAGGTTGACTTTCCAGGTTGGTTTGAGGAGGTGGAATGAAAAACAAATGTCAAGGTGGGTGACAGAGAGCGTCTGTGTCTTATCAGTGAAGCCAGTGTGAGTGATGGCTCTTATCTGGCCCCCTGCTCCACGGACGTTTATTATCCCAGGGAGGCAGGGCTGTGCTGGGGAGAGGAGAGGGCTGGGAGCCCCCGGCATGATCCATTACTCTGGAGGTCCCTCTTCTCTTCCCTCTCTTATCTGACTGCTACATGGATAACCACAGGCCTGATTTGTTTACCACGCCATGCCATTTGAATGAGGAGCAGTCACAGGAAATGATTCCTTTGCTCTCTTTATCAGGGAGGGTGAGTTATGGAGGGGCTGGATGGAGTGTGCCTGATCATCCTGCGGCAACCTCGACACACATACACACACATACACACACACACATCGTCCATTTATTTTTCTCTTCTATGAAACGAGTGGAGGGTGAAAGGAGAACAGGATAAATGGAGAAGGGATAGCAGCGTGAGGCTCACTAGTTCCTCAGGGACAGAGGCCTGTGTGTGGCCGGTTCGTCTCTTCTGGTGAATTCAATTGCATTCATTCCTGTTATCATGTTTCCTCATGGTTATCTCTTGGCCTGTGTGTGTGTGTGTGTGTGTGTGTGTGTGTGTGTGTGTGTGTGTGTGTGTGTGTGTGTGTGTGTGTGTGTGTGTGTGTGTGTGTGTGTGTGTGTGTGTGTGTGTGTGTGTGTGTAGACGGTGTATACAAGACCAAGACGTGATATGATACAAAGCAACCCACCACTCCAGCCGTAGTCAGTTTGTATTCTTTGGAGGTTATCTGCATTACCAAAACCCCAGAATAGAGAGAAACTAGTTCAAAACGTCTATCTTTAGAGCCATGTTATTGATAGGAAAACCTCAATAAAGACAAGCATTTTTTCTTGTTCCATTTCCTATCTCCATCTGTGTTGGGGCTATGCCTGCCGGTCCCTGACAGGGTGCTGTGCTGTGTGTGTTTTCATTTCAAACTCTCACGTCCGTCAAATCACCAGGGGTCTCTCCCAAAATACATACCTGCCGTCGGGGCCTAACGTGGAGGGAGGGATGGAGGAAGAGATGGAGGGAGGGATGGACAGAAGGGTAGTTGGGGGAGAGGTGTTTAGGGCTACTGACTGGCCGCCATTCCCTTGAGGCTCAGTGGCAGGCAGGCTTTCTGACGAGACCCTGCTCAGCTCTCACTGAAGCTGAAATAACAAGAGTTTGTTTGAAGCCACAGAGGCGGAGTGGGGATGGGGGGGTGGTGGGGCATTGGGGCACACATACACACTTGGTGACATTGTGTACCCCATACCCACTCCCATTTCAGCCGGTGATTGGGTCACTAAAGCAGAACATCATGAAGGATGCTAGATGCAAAACCGAATCTCCAAAATCAGGAGAGTGGGCAACCACCGAGAGGCATCAGGTGGGAATTTCAGGGCTCTCGGAGCAGGGTGAGCTGGGTTAGGGTGGAGGATGGAGGAGCAGGGTGAGCTGGGTTAGGGTGGAGGATGGAGAAGCAGGGTGAGCTGGGTTAGGGTGGAGGATGGAGGAGGAAGAAGAATGCAAACACTAAATCCTGTGTCCTCATTAAGAAGTTGTGATAAGATCTTTGAGCTCAGTGTTTCATGCCAGCCTTTTCCAGCCTGTGCCAGCCTATGCCAGCCTATGCCAGCCAGCGAGCGATCTCAGCTGAGATGCCATTTCAGGAGATGAAGAGGAAGAGGCCTTTACTGTAAGTCCGCATCCCTCAAAGACATACTGGCTGGAGAAAACCTCTGGTTTTCAGCATGGTGGTACAACAGTAATGGGTTAAATCATCACTACCCTTTTAATATGTTCCTACTATGACCTTGTGTCTCTTCTGGGTTCCCTTTTGACAGAGGCCGTATGTTATGATCAGATCCTACAGAAACACTCAAACAGCCTAACAGACCTCTCGGAGGTGTCCGTTTCCTCGTTTTGCATCAAATTCCACCAGGGAAACTCAACCAGATGCTTAGGACTAGTCTGATGACGTCACAGAGGATACATCATGTGGGCCTTTTGGCTTGATGGCTCTAGAATGTCTCAACATTATCGCCCAACACGTCTCCCCACCAGTGTACCACATTCAGATGCCACACCCCCATCCCCTGGCTGCTAGGCCTGACTGCAGACTGTGGTGTTGGGGGTTACAGTGGTGTAGAAACACCAGTCACTACTCATTATTCTCTGGTATGGTGAAGACTACGGTTGAATAGCGTGAACCAGGTTACTGAGATTTTCCCGGGATAAATAACTCAGAGAAATGTATAATTCATTACTTATATGAACAGCATGATTTGGAATAGAACCGTTAAATTACATGCAATGTCTAAATCTGGCTTGTATAAACCTCTATGCTATCTGCATGTTCAATCATCAACGCTTAGGGTGGGGGCGTACAGCACATCTCAGTATAGAACGCAGTTCACAATGCATGTATCATCTCATCATGGTAACTCATTTATTTTGTGACAGGTGGGCCTACATTTGTTGCAGTATAGCCTATACTACAGTAATATTAGGACTGAATGTGGATCTAATTTACCCATCTCCATCTGGCTTTCGTGGGTTTACCTTATTTTTTTATTGTAAAGATGTTTTTTTCATGCAGCTGCAGACTTTTAAAACAGCCGATCACTTGAATATCGTTGCTTTAAATCAGTGCACCCTCTCACAGTCTTTCTCTCCCTGCATCAATCCATTCAAATTGCATCCAAAATAGATCATCCTCTTCAAGATGTATATATACACTGAACAAAAATATAAACGCAACATGTAAAGTGTTGGTCCCATGTTTCATGAGCTGAAATGAAAAATGTATGTCTGTGCAATGTGTCTGTGATTAATTCCTTCTGTAAAAGAAGCACTTATAAATGGGAGTGATTCTCCGTCACTTAATAGCATTCAATTAATCACCGTCCGAGCTTAGTTGCTACCAAAATAATGACAATTTAATAATACTCCAAGTATACTCCGAGCCAGATGACCTAGTGTTTGTAAATGTCAGTGTTCTGGGCCGTAATCCGCAGTGACAGAGAAACATGCGCTAGGCCCAGCGTTGTCTGCTTCTATGTAATGTAACAAATGCACCATCCCCATAGTGAGCAGGCTGTGAATAACTGGGATAATCACACAACAATGGCTTAATATATCAACGTATGAAGAGTGCTAATGTAGTAGTGATTAGGCTGCCTTCCTGGCCTGCCCGGCTTTCTGTTTTTTCTGGTCTGTTGTGGGTTCTGTTTCATTGGGCAGGGAGGACGGTACAGGACAGAACAGAACAGAAGGGGACACAAGAGCCTGTCTGCCTGCCTGCCTGCCTGCCTGCCTGCCTGCCTGCCTGCCTGCCTGCCTGCCTGCCTGCCTGCCTGCCTGCCTCTGTGTTCTATGCTTGATTGTGGGTCTATTTCATTGGGCAGGGAGGATGGGACAGAACAGAACAGAAGGGGACACAAGAACCTCACCGTCTGCCTGTCTGCCTGTCTGCCTATCTGCCTATCTGCCTGTCTGCCTGTCTGCTGCCTGCCTGCCTGCCTGCCTGCCTGCCTGCCTGCCTGCCTGCCTGCCTGTCTGTCTGTCTGTCTGTCTGTCGGTCTGTCGGTCTGTCGGTCTGTCGGTCGGTCAGTCGGTCGATCGGTCGGTCGGTCGGTCGGTCTGTCTGTCGGTCTGCCTGCCTGCCTCTGTGTTCTATGCTCGATTGTGGGTCTATTTGATTGGGCAGGGAGGACGGGACAGAACAGAACAGAACAGAAGGGGACACTAGAACCTGACCGTCTGCCTGTCTGCCTATCTGCCTATCTGCCTGTCTGCCTGTTTGCTGCCTGCCTGCCTGTCTGTCTGTCTGTCTGTCTGTCTGTCTGTCTGTCTGTCTGTCTGTCTGTCTACCTCTTTGTTTTCTGGTCTGTTGTAGGGTTAGTTTCAGTGGGCAGGACAGGAGAGCCTGCTTGGCCCGAGGCCTACAGGATGATGTCAGAGGTGTCATTCAGGCCTCCTGTCCGTCTGTCTGTCACTGTCTCACTGTCCACAACGCCCTCTGCTCTTTCTCACTGTCTGTCCATCATGCACGCACATTCACATGTATTTTGGAGCCATTGTTTTAACAGCCCTCTTCATTACAGTTTGACCGGAGACACCTTGCCCTTCTGTGGCAATGCAGCCATAGCAATTTATTGTAACATCTCTTCCTGTGCACCTTGCAGCCCATAATGTTTTAAGTGTACGTGTGTACTGTATGAGGCCATCTCCTTCACAGTGTGCTCAGCCCACCATGGGCAGTCTGTCAGGCCCATGACAAACTGCTTCCCTGTATTGTACCAATGACACAACTACAGCAATCCCTTAAATTATGAAAGTGACTTCTGCTGCCCTAAACAATGCTAACAGCCACACTGTAACTATGAATAGATGTGATGATGGAAAGCGATGACTCCCATCCTAAGGGGAAAAGGTGTAGCTGTAACTTTGATACTTTATTTAGATATTTCACCATCCCTGTTATGTAGTATGCTGTAGTATCACTACCGTCGTGTGGAACGTTCAGAATGCAATCTGGTAGCACATTGTGTAACCAATCAGTTATTAGGTATTAGTTATCAACTGTGTGTGTGTGTGTGTTAACTTGTTAGCAACTGTACAGCAGAAGAGAGAAAATATGAACTATGTGAACTAATCAGTTTGTCTTGCCGGTCCTTTCTGGGTATGATCGCTAGCTTGGCGAATGAGAGAGAGAGAGATGTGAGAGAGAGAGGGAGAGAGAGGGAGAGAGGTGGTGGTGGTGGAGGTGGCTGGCGGGACATGGAGAAAGGTCACAGTGAAATGGAAAGTGATTCTCCGTCTGGCTAACATGGTAATATCCAGTAACCATCCCCTTCTTCCTCCTCCTGTAGGACAGAGGCAGATTCACTCTCTCCTTACCCAGAGTCCTGGTCAAAGGTAGTGCACTATTAAGGGAATAGGTTGCTATTTGTGACTCAGTCCCAGACTGCTCTGTGTTTAGCCCAGGACATGGCTGCATGGTTTTAAAGGAGTGCAGGTCGCCAAGGCAATGGGGTTCATCCTTTATCTTAGCACTGGGAGGACAGTGGTAGGGTGCAGCAGGGTTATGACTAACACAGTGATGGGCTCTGGCAGGGTTTAAACCTACAGATCCAACCTGTTCTGGTGGTTCTGACCTAAGCTGTGTGAGAGGAATGCAGCGTACATTCTCTCTCTGACGGGCTGACATCCTGTTCCATGCTTCAAAAGGAGTCTGACGCTGGGTGCAAGAGGATCTCTGCTCCACTGACCAGAGCACCCACTGATGGGAGTGGCCATTCGTATTGTCTTTCCATTGTATTGTTGTTGTTTTAATAAAAAAATATACATATTTAAAAGAGGACGTCTGCTTCTATTGCCATGAATAGATGAATGAATTAAAGCCTGAGCCTTATTCTTTGGTAGTAGAGCGATCATATATCTGAAGAAGAGAGAAGCTGATAGGTTGGTTTATTATTGATATTTACATTAAGGTTGTCTGTGGAGGAAAAGTTTGTGGAAGCTCTGTGTGTGAGCCTAACTGTTCTACCACTGGTCGAGCCCAAACACAAAGCACCAAACAATCACAACCCCAATCTGAACCAATCACATTCTCCGTATCCACACGACCTCTTGACCCTGGTGTAAATAACACAACTTTTAAAAAGCCATAAGCAAACCCACTATTCTTCTAGCCCACTCTACTAACATCTCATGCTAGGTGGGTTCTGTTACGTAAGACAGATTGTAAGGAACGTGGTTGTAGAAGAAACCGGTGAACTATACCCCAGGCTAGATTACTTTGTGTGACATTAAAGGGCCACTCTAAAAAGTACAACGGTGTGGTAAATAGCCGGCATAATGTAAAGTGTTTAACAGAATTGGCTCTCATTTTCACTTTCACGGCTGGTTTAAGGCACTCAGGCAGTCGAGAGGAGCTCTTCCACATGTTAATCATTGATGGGGACTGTTAAAGAACAAAAACGTTGTGCAGGACAAGTGTAAAGGGCAGACAAAGCCACCACTGAACTATTCCCAACTGACACCATGAACATAATAATATTCTGGGCTTCATAAGGTTGGCTTTCGGGAGAGTTTAGAAGGGCTGGCTTGTTGTTATTTTTGTGTATAAGCGCAGCACGATTATGTGGCGTGTTTATTTTGGGTACTAACATGTGTTTGAGTGGGCTGGGGCTGTAAGAAGCTGTAAGGCACCACATCTGTTGCTTCCCATTTTGCCTTATGCGACAGGATTTGCAATCATAGCCCTCCTTAGGGTGTGTGTTGTGTGTTCGCCCCCCTCTTTTATTCTTGTTTTTATATTTAAAAAATATAAATACCATTTAAAAAGTTGCCCAGCCTGACCATTATGGAACATTTGCTGCCAACTATCCAGAAAATGTGTTTCTGGTCTTTTGCTCCTTTTTGGTTCTCACCAGCAGGAAGGAGACGAGCTTGGCTGGATCCCTGATAGAGATTTATACAGGTTTCATGGGTGTATAAGTGTGTCAGGTTTATTTACTATTCCACTGAGAGAAAGTGGAGGGAAAGTACGAGAACAGGCTTTTTTTTTGGTTCCAATTCCCCATGTCCCCATAAGGTTGGGTTAGCGTTTCAGTGCCTAATGCTAACTACAATTCACTCTCCCCAATAACCCTCAACGATGGGTGGAAGTTTGAGGTAAATGTGGGGGAAAGGAGGTATTTGTGGCCTGCTGGATTGAAAAAGAGACAGATTGCAGCAGCAAGGTGTTGATAATGCTGTAAGATTAATGCGTCAGCCACGCATAATCACACTTATTCCCAGTTCTCCCCTTAGCAGATAGAATTGTTCAACTTCCCTGACTACTGCCCACAGCAAGATGGATGGCACATGTGCTGCTGCTGTCAGAGTGGATACACACACACACACATACACGCATGAATGTTCACTCACATGAGCAACACATGTACACTCACACACACACACACGCAAACATACACACATACACTATCTTAACTATAATGTGTGTGTGTGACAGGCACAGGGTCCACTAGGCTTTGGAGAGACTAGAATCTGTGGAGTCAAGGTTGGCATCCGGACAGCGAGTCACACACACACACACACACACACACTCACACACACACACACACACACACACACACACACACACACACACACACACACACACACACACACACACACACACACACACACACACACACACACACACACACACACACACACACACACAGAGTGAAAACAGCTTTCATTCAAAGTGCACTTAATCCCGCCATCTCTCCTCCAGTCATTTCCATTCTCCTCCTTTCTGTTGTGGATATCTCTGCTCCTCTTTGCTTCTTTCGCCCCCCCCTGTGTTTCTCTAACTCACTATGGTCTGGCTTTCTGACATGCGTGCAAATTGGCAAATTACAGGATGGCGGGCTGTCACTAGGCAGATTCATGTGGTCACAAGAGGACTGAGGGAGGTGTGGAGGCTGGGAGGTGCTCTCTGCCCTAGTTGCTCTGTCTTAACATTGTTAACAGGGCTGGTCTGATTGACACACTGCTGCTTTGAAAGGGCCCCTGTCTCTCTTCTCTGTGTGCTATAGGGATCTAGGAGGGCCTTCCTCCCCATCCTCCCCTTCCTCCACTTCCTCCCCCCCATCCTCCCCCATCCTCCCCTTCCTCCCCTTCCTCCCCCATCCTCCCCCCATCCTCCCCATCTCTCCTTTGTGTCTTCTACCTTCATGTTGTTCTTCCCCTCCACTTGATTTGACCTCAGAGGCCCATGCAGAGTTGTCATGGTAGAGGGGCGAGAGGAGACCCCCTGGTTTTCTACACCACTATTTTCTCATCCTCTCAGGCTGAGTAGATACACTATATATACTAAAGTATGTGGACACCCCTTCCAATGAGTGGTTTCGGCTATTTCTGCCACACCCGTTGCTGACAGATGTATACAATCGAGCACACAGCCATGCAGTAGATTGGCCTTACTGAAGAGCTCAGTGACTTTCAACATGGCATCGTCATATGATTTTCAACGTGGCACTGTCAAATCTCTGCCCTGCTAGAGCTGCCCCGGTCAACTGTAAGTGCTCTTATTGTGAAGTGGAAATATCCACGAAGTGGGACCGCCGAGTGCTGAATCTGTCCTTGGTTGCAACACTCACTACCGAGTTCCAAACTGTCTCTGGAAGCAACGTCAGCGCAATAATTGTTTGTGAGGAGCTTCATGAAATGGGTTTCCATAGCCCAATAGCCGCACACACCTAAGATCACCATGCGCAATGCCAAGCATGGCTGGAGCGGTGTAAAGATCCCGCCATCGGAATCTAGAGCAACACAAATGTGTTCTCCGAGGTGATGAGTCACGCTTCACTATCAGGCAGTCTGACGGACAAATCTGGATTTGGCGGATGCCAGGAAAACGCTACCTGCCCGAATGCATAGTGCCAACTGTAAAGTTTGGTGGAGGAGGAACAAAGGCCTGGGGCTGTTTTTCATGGTTCAGGCTAGGCCCTATGTTCCAGTGAAGGGAAATCTTAATGCTACAGCATACAGTGACATTCTAGACAATTCTGTGCTTCCCACAGTTTGGGGAAGGCCCTTACCCGTTTCAGCATGACAATGCCCCTGTGCACAAAGGGAGGTCCATACAGAAATGGTTTGTCGAGAACGATGTGGAAGAACTAGACTTTTGGTCATGCAGTGTAGCTCTAGTCACCGAATCCCAGCCCTCCCTAGCCACCTAGCCCTATTCCAGGGCTGAGCATAAGGCGGGGGACTGGGTCAATACTGGGTGGAAACAGCATGGAGGTGTTATTCTAGCAGTGGCCAGGCCAGGGAGCCTCCTCAGACTCCTCTCTGTGTCAGGTCTCCTCCAGCTGATCCCCAGAAAGGATGTCTCACTTCAAGGGAACAGGAAGCGTGTGTGGCAGATGGGATTTCTGGGTAAATAATGCTGCAGAGACACTGTTTGTCTCTGACCTGTCTCTGACCTGTACTGGGCTCAATGAGCATGGAGGAGTAGGAGATACTGTTCATAATGAGAGAGGGTGGGAGAAGGAGATGAAGGGAGACAGAGGGAGATGGAGGGAGGGAGAGGGAGATGGAGGGAAGGAGGGAGGTAGAGGGAGATGAAGGGAGAGAGAGGGAGAGGGAGATGAAGGGAGAGAGAGGGAGAGGGAGATGAAGAGAGGGATAGAGAGGGAGATGAAGGGAGAGAGACGGAGAGGGAGATGGAGGAGGGATGGAGGGTGGGAGGGAGGAAGGGAGATGAAGCGAGAGAGTGGGAGATGAAGGGAGGGAGAGAGATGGAGGGAGAGAGAAGAGAGAGGGAAATGAAGGGAGAGAGAGATGGAGGGAGAGAGAGAGAGATGGAAGGAAAAGAGAGAGATGGAGGGAGAGAGAGAGAGATGGAGGCACGGAGAGGGAGATGAAAGGAGGGAGAGGGAGAATGTCGGGAGAGAGAGAAGTGTAACCAATTGGTTGTGTGACTGTGAACCATGGTGAGGCCACACAGTGTGCTTAAAATGAGTTTCTCAGCATCACTGCTGAGTCTATTTTCCACAACCACTGTTGTACTTATCCTCAACCATACAGTATACTCAGTCATTCATTTTTAGGCTAGGCTATCCTTGATGTTTGCTGTAATTAAATGTATATGATAAACCAAACATGCCTATTCTCCCCCCCCCGAACATGATCTTAGACTGATTAATTATGCCCCTCACTGTTAGCCGCTCATAGGCCGCGTGTACGTGTGTGTCTCCCATCCTAATGGCTAGTGTTTATGGTGAGAGTGGAGGAAGTGGTGGTTTAGGTAGGGAACCCTTATGGAGCTGTTTTAATTAAGGTGGAGACGACACCTCTTCTCACTGTCCTGCCCTGCTCATCTTTCACCTGGGAGACACAGGGGAACTGTGACACCGGCTCTGCCGGCATGCCTTTGATTAAAGCAGGGCCTCATTTACCACGGCCTGCTGTCAACAAAACACCACTAATGGCATTAAGCCCAGGCCTGGGGGCCACCGGGGCCACCGGGGCCATTGGACCAAACGTAGGGGACAATCCCCGCAGAGGCTCAAATGAGAGAAAACAAACTTATCCTAATCTCTGATACGAGAGCCTAATCTCCCACTGATCTTATCTGGTAGGAGGACTCATATGTTATGTTACGTTACAGGGAGCATGGCCTGTGTCTGTGTGTGTGTGTGTGTGTGTGTGTGTGTGTGTGTGTGTGTGTGTGTGTGTGTGTGTGTGTGTGTGTGTGTGTGTGTGTGTGTGTGTGTGTGTGTGTGTGTGTGTGTGCAGGGGCTGAGGGAGAATTCTTAAGTATATAAAGGCTTTTTTTCTTTGGTTCCTGGACTTTTGTGGTGAGGTTAGTTGGTTTGTTTATGAGGCTTTTTCTCAAGGTAATTTAGGCTGCTTAGTGGTTGGTGGATGTTTTAGGGATAGCCTACCCTTCTTCTCAGAAATCTGTCACTGACCCCTCTCTGTCAGAGCAGACCTCTTTCCTGTTCTGTCATCACCTGAGGGGGAGTGGGCATGAGCCCTGTCCGACTCTGTCACACCCTTCCCCATTCTAACTATGACCTCATACACGTCCCCTACTCTTCATCCATCACTTCCTCTATATATAGTTGCTGGGAATCGGACATTCTCCAAATAGGTGCGTGATCCCTTTGAAGGTTAGGAGAACAAAGCCTTTGTGTCCTTATCCACTTAGAGAACAGTCTTAGCTGGAATCCTGACCATGAGGGTTGTGTCAACCAGTCTGTTAACACCACATATCCTCTGGTCCTGTGTAATAAACCACGAATGTGTGTTAGTCTACCCTGGCTGTATCACAACCGGCCGTGATCAGGAGTCCCATAAGGCTGCGCACAATTGGCCCAGCGTCGTCCAGGTTAGGAGAGGGTTTGGCCGGGGTAGGCCGTTATTGTAAATAAGAATTTGTTCTTAACTGACTTACCTAAATAATACAAATAAATAAACACATGCACGCACGCACATGCAGACATGCCCACAGATACACACACACACCGGGGCAAGGGTAGCTACGCAACACTACTAACCATAGGTCTTAAGTAACTCTATGGGCTGAAGTAACTATATGGGCTGAAGTAACTCTATTGGCTGAAGTAACTATATGGGCTGAAGTAACTATATTGGCTGAAGTAACTCTATTGGCTGAAGTAACTATATGGGCTGAAGTAACTATATTGGCTGAAGTAACTCTATTGGCTGAAGTAACTATATGGGCTGAAGTAACTATATTGGCTGAAGTAACTCTATTGGCTGAAGTAACTATATGGGCTGAAGTAACTATATTGGCTGAAGTAACTCTATTGGCTGAAGTAACTACTGGCTGAAGTAACTCTACGGGCTGAAGTAACTCTATTGGCTGACGTAACTCTATTGGCTGAAGTAACTATATGGGCTGAAGTAACTATATTGGCTGAAGTAACTCTATTGGCTAAAGTAACTACTGGCTGAAGTAACTCTACGGGCTGAAGTAACTCTATTGGCTGACGTAACTCTATTGGCTGAAGTAACTATATGGGCTGAAGTAACTCTATTGGCTGAAGTAACTACTGGCTGAAGTAACTCTACGGGCTGAAGTAACTCTATTGGCTGACGTAACTCTATTGGCTGAAGTAACTATATGGGCTGAAGTAACTATATTGGCTGAAGTAACTCTATTGGCTGAAGTAACTACTGGCTGAAGTAACTCTACGGGCTGAAGTAACTCTATTGGCTGACGTAACTCTATTGGCTGAAGTAACTATATGGGCTGAAGTAACTATATTGGCTGAAGTAACTCTATTGGCTAAAGTAACTACTGGCTGAAGTAACTCTACGGGCTGAAGTAACTCTATTGGCTGACGTAACTCTATTGGCTGAAGTAACTATATGGGCTGAAGTAACTCTATTGGCTGAAGTAACTACTGGCTGAAGTAACTCTACGGGCTGAAGTAACTCTATTGGCTGACGTAACTCTATTGGCTGAAGTAACTATATGGGCTGAAGTAACTATATTGGCTGAAGTAACTCTATTGGCTGAAGTAACTACTGGCTGAAGTAACTCTACGGGCTGAAGTAACTCTTTTGGCTGACGTAACTCTATTGGCTGAAGTAACTCTATGGGCTGAGGTAACTCTATGGGCTGAAGTAACTCTATGGGCTGAAGTAACTCTACGGGCTGAAGTAACTCTACGGGCTGAAGTAACTCTATGGGCTGAAGTAACTCTATGGACTGAAGTAACTCTATGGGCTGAAGTAACTCTATGGGCTGAGGTAACTCTATGGGCTGAAGTAACTCTACGGGCTGAGGTAACTCTATGGGCTGAAGTAACTCTATGGGCTGAGGTAACTCTATGGGCTGAGGTAACTCTATGGGCTGAGGTAACTCTATGGGCTGAGGTAACTCTATGGGCTGAAGTAACTCTATGGGCTGAGGCAACTCTATAGGCTGAAGTAACTCTATGGGCTGAGGCAACTCTATGGGCTGAAGTAACTCTATGGGCTGAAGTAGCTCTATTGGCTGAGGTAACTCTATTGGCAATAACTCCCCCCTCCCATCGGCCACTGCTCCACCATGGCACCCACTGCACATTTTGACACGTTAAATATTTAACATGAGCAGTAGGGTAATATATAGTTTCATGCTAAAGCGAGGTCACTTCTCCTTGGTGCTCATTGTGCTTTTTACAGTCTTCTTATTAGTCGGCCCAGCAAGGAACATTTCACTGCCGTCTTTTATTGATTTATGTCAATAGCCATTAGCTTTGTCTTTTTCTCTCAGTCTGGAGGCTGCGTTAAAAGACCCAGGGATAATAATGTGATGATTAATTAGGAAAGTTAGTTTCTTGTAAAGTGACAGATCTTCTTTAAGCGGGGCTGTAAACTTTTATTGGAGCATACAGCTGACCTCAAATTGGAAATTTGTGTTGGAAGCAGCCTGTCTCTCTCACCATTACTGCTCCTGCCTGTTGCTCATTTTATATCTGTCTAATAAAAAACAGTGGTCAACATGACCAACACTCTCCCACTCCGCCCCACTGTCTCCCCCCTCTGGCCCAGTTGACAAGGGTCTCCCTAAAGTTGACACACGATGTGGAGCCACCAACCCAACTTGGTCATAATCTTAGAGACATAAGAAATACTGTATGTCTTCTTAATACTTTTCCATCCAATGATTAAATCCCAAAATACATTAGAATGTTCTTGTACCACACTTGATTTTCAGGAGTCAAACATTTTAAATGGACACATACATTTCCAAGCAATTGTCTTGATGAAAACATCCACTCCTTGATGCTAAATCAGCCATGGGGATGTCGAAGAAGTAGCTCTTAGTGGTGGAGTGGAGTAACATCAGTGTTAGCTGTGCTAGGCTATGGCGCTAACGCTACGCTAAAACCCTAGTGTTAACACAGGCTATGCTAGTGCTCCACTCTGCAGGATTGGACCTCTGCTCTCCCTGGGCCTTCCCAGTGTTTATAGAGAAGCCAGTGTAATGTGAAGAGGCAGAGGAGGAAGTGCACACTGTGGCTCCTTGATTACCGCCCTGGGGAGCCCTAACCGTGGAACCACTTAAAAGATAATGCCCAAATTATGTTTTCAAACTCCTGGCCGCCTAGGTTGGCCGAGTTGAAACAATATCACTGATGTAAAGGAAATGGGACTTGAATGGCACTGTTTACAGTTGTTGGATGTTCACACATAAGAAGCAAATTCCAACATAAACATCCACTTAGTGCATGTAAATCTGAATGCTATTAATACAGCCTTTTATCTTCTCCTCTGGAGTGTGGCCCCGAGGCCACTAGGGGTAATCTGGCCCTCACTCACTAGCTGACTAACTCTCCCTCTCTCTTCTCTAATGCTATCCATTTTCTCTTTCACACTTTCTCTCTCTCTCTCTCTCGCTCTCTCTCTCTCTCTCTCTCTCTGTCTCTCTCTCTCTCTCTCTCTCTCTCTCTCTCTCTCTCTCTCTCACTCTCTGTCACACTCTCCTCTGTGTGTCATTCTGGCAAAGTCTAGGCCTCTGGGCAACGGATTCCTATTCCCAAATACCCCATTTGCTCTCTGTGGCCCCTTGTAAAGTACTGAGAGCTCATTCTAGCCCTCGTTTTTACCCTTCCATTCCCCAGACTGTTGTACACACCACATAGATGTTTGGCCCTAGTAAACCCTGTGATGTCAACGTAGATGGAGAGGGTTTGACTGCTGCTTTCCCTGGCTCTCTTCAGGCTCTCTACATCTCAGTCCCCTTCTCTCATGCAGAGGACAGTGATGTTCCTATGGTTCTCACTTACATATTGTTGCTCTACTGATAGATCAGTTCTGACAGAGTGAATGCCTTTGTTTCACACTTCCTCATGCAGCCCCATCTTCTCAGGGATTATTTTTCTTATTCCTGTCGACAGGAAGTTGTTGTTGCTGTCTCCGCTCTCTGTGTGTCCACGACAGGAGTGCTTCCTGCAGTGTGTGTGTGTCTCTCGCTCTGAGCGAGTGTGTCTGTGTGTCTGTGTGTGCAGCCTGGTCACTCAGCAGCGCGTGTGTGTGCGTGTGTGGATGCGTGTGTGTTTGTGTGTATCTATGTGTGTGCATTCTTTAGTGTTAGAGTGAGGCTGCTTTTATGTCAGTGCCAAGCGTGGAGAAACAGTATCCTCTTATGAAGGCTGCTCTGGGGTTCTGAAGAGCCAAAAACCTCCATCTGATGTTCAGATCTCTGTTATTTGTCCATGAAACTACAACTGAGAAAAGCCTACACCTGAGGGACCAGCCAACTCATCTCCTCATACATCATGTGGACACGTCAACATGAAGGGCCAGTCTGCTCCTTTGCTTTCCTAAACTACTGTTAATTCATTGGCATTGACCAGTGTCTGACTTTACTTTGCAAACAAAATGTAGCTTGGTTTAATAAAGTCCTATACAGGAAGTCTGTACGTGCAATATCCTGTTTGGGCTAAGGAAGTGCGAACTGAACTGGAGATCTCCCAAAAGTTCCAATGTTTGTGTCATGTCCCACCTAAAGCAGTTCCACATTTCAGCCCTGAGTCCTTGAGGCGCAGAGTAGCAGCTCAGCTCTCTGTGTTGTTGTGTTGGTGTCAGGCGACCATCTTGAGTGTGTCTATCTCGGTCACTGTTGTCTCGTGGTTTGGTCCGGTCTCCAAGCAGATGGCGGCACAGTTTAGCGCGAGTCGCACACAAGGAGTATACCGTGGCACAGGTTTTCCCATCATAACACATCTTGTAAGGCCTCTGACAGACAGCACACAGCACTCTCTCCGGCCTTATTCCCACTTGTCACACGGACGTGCCTGACCTCATTCACATAGGTTAGCACTCTCCTATTGCCAGATCTTGACATTTTCTCTCCACTGGATACATTCACTTTCCCTTCTACAATGGCTTTGGCCATGTTTAAAGATGAGGAATTGAAGCACTTTAAGGTGCTGTGTACCACCGACACAAGCCCTGCAGCCAAATAACTCTGAATAACTCTGAAGTGTCATGTTTATCAGGACTTAAATTTAGCATTCATGTTTTTACGATTTGTTTTTTTAAATTATTGTGATAGCCTATAGCCTTTTGGCTTTCATGAATCAAAATGTCCGCCTTTGCATCCCTTCTTGCATGTGAAATCCAATATGGCCGTGTCAGTAGGTGCTGCGACCTTATTATGAGGTCTGTGGTGTTAGTTCTTTATCACAGCTATGTTGCTTCATACTGAAGATGGAAAGTACATCATGGCTGCAAGATGTTGCTTTGAAATCTGCACTCTTAGCTTTGATTCTCACAACCCTATACAGAACAGATCTAGACACTAGAAACAAAATAAATCGTGGATATATGATGATATTTTACATTTCTATTATCGTGTTAGAATAAGCTGCAATCAACAAATAGTAAAATATTGTATTATGTAAGTACTAGCAACACGGTCTCATGAGAATGTTTCAAATACTATATAGTCATGTGAAAAAGTAAGTACACCGCTGGAAAGTGCTCTTTTTTTACATATTTGGACAGATGGATATGTAATCTTCACTTCAACACTATTGACAGATAAAGGTTACCCAATTTAACAAATCACACAAAAAAAAAAAACGTTGAAATTGTTATGCAATTAAAATAAACTAATGGGGAAAAAGTTAGTACACCCCTACCTTTACCATCACATAACATGGCTAAAATTTGAATTAGGTGTACCAAAACAAGTGCAAATGATTAGAAAACATTAGAGAGAAACTTTAGAGGGTCTAAAATATCAAGACATAACTGACTTTTGCCAGACAACCCCTGGGTAAAGTCAGTTGTGTCTTGATATTTTTTTGAGAGCAGTCTTCTTCCTTCCTGACCTCCCATGTAGGCCACGTTTGTGCAGTCTCTTTCTGACAGTGTACCCATGCACTTTGACATTGATTGTGGCAAGAGAGACCTGTAGATCCCTTGATGTTACCCTGGGGTTCTTAGAGACTTCTATGAGAATCTTTCAGTCAGTTCTTGTCCAAGGTAGTTTGCCAGTGGTCTGGAATTTTCGTTGGACAGTGGATTTATGTACTTCGAATTGCTTGGAAATGGAATGATGTACTTCGAATTACTTGGAAATGTATTTGTAACCCCTCCCAGAATCATGGGCATCAATAATCTTTCTTCTGAGGGCCTCAGGTATTTTTATTTTTTTATTTTTTATTTTTTGGTGATTTTTTGGGTAACCTTTATCTGTCAATAGTGTTGAAGTGAAGATTACATATCCATCTGTCCAAATATGTAAAAAAAAAGAGAGAACTTTCCAGGGGGTGTACTTACCTTTTCACATGACTGTATACTTAAATAGTCACAACAAATATAAAGAGTGAATTCGTACGTTTCAACTGTCACCTTTTTCTTAGAGCACAATATCTAAATGGATGTGTTTTTATAGAGGCCTCTCCCTGAGTCTTGAAAAAAGCTTGTCTGACAGTTTGATTGACAGGGTTGGCATAGGAGCGGGCTGGCCAGGACAGAGCCCATATCCTTTACACCGGCTGGAAGTAGAGTAGGGGCCGGCTGGAAATGGCAGCTCCCGGGGAAAGCCAACAACTGGCCATCACCCAGGCCGTTCGTCTTCATCAATCAACCTGCGTTTGTTGACCAAGCAACATGATGTCACTATTAATTTCATGAATTTCCTTAACGGGGTCCGAGTGAGATGGAGGGAGAGCCCTACCCTCTCAGTAGGAATTTCCTGTCCCCTGTTGCATTCTGGGATATTTCTGTTTCCTCTGAAGCGATCAGTTGGACTTTTCTAAGTTTTTTATTTTTTCATCATCCCTTCATTCCTGTCTACCCATTTCACCCCGTGAGAGGTTTGCTTTGCTTTGTCAATAGTTCTGTTAGTGGTAAGCAGCTCGGCTGTTTTTTTTTGCCTTCTTATGTGAATACTAGTGATGATTTCCATTGATTTTGCAGAGGCATACACTGAATTGAATGTACTGAACGGTTTGATCCAATCTCAGATTTGGTGAACAGATACTACTGCCGCTGCGCTCAGATCAGCACATTAGCGTTTCATTTGAAAGAATGGTGTCAGTGTGTTGACAAGCCGATGATAAGTTGGTGGCTTCTAAGGGAAAATGTTTAAAGCGGATAAATGCCTTAGGACTCTAACTGTCTGTCTTATTTTCCTGATTGTAGTTTATATCTGGTGATTATGAAAAGCTGCTTGAAACAGGCTTTAGGGATGT
This sequence comes from Thymallus thymallus, assembly GCA_023634145.1. Classification (NCBI taxonomy): domain Eukaryota; kingdom Metazoa; phylum Chordata; class Actinopteri; order Salmoniformes; family Salmonidae; genus Thymallus; species Thymallus thymallus. Next base: position 25,354,867 of record CM042381.1, read on the forward strand.
TGATTTATTAGCTTCACATGAAAAGGGCCTCTTCGCGCCATGATTCCACACAAATTCCTAATGTTATCTCATCTGACTCTTGTGTATCAATGTTTACTGTTTACATGCATTGATTTTATTTCATCCCTTTGATTATTTCATAGAAAGTGGAAGGGAGTGGCAAGTTATATTCTTGTTTTTTCTCTCTCTCGCTCCCACCCCTCTTTCTCTCTGTCTCTCCCTCCTCCCCTTTCTCTCACTGTCTCTCCAACATCTCTCCCTCCTCTTTCTCTCACCCTCTCGGTCCTACTCTCTCTACCTCCCTCTCCGCTCTCTCTTTCTCTCGCTCTCCCTCTCCACCTCTCTCTCCTCTAGCTTTAAGAGGCTTAGCCCCAGCTTAGCGCCCAGGTCAACCTGCCCTTTGCCCTTCATCTGTCAGCCTTTTGATCTGCTGCCAGCCTGGCCACTCGCTCGCTACGCCCTGCCTTTAACGTGGCGTCTGGGGGTCAGGGGAGGGCACCGCTTCAGTACCCCTCACCCCCTCTTCACCCCTCCCTCCACCTTCACCTCCACAGCCCCCCACCCACCACCTTTACAGATGTGGCTGTCTCTAGTGCCCCCCTCCACCTCACCTCAATCCCCCTGCCCCCTGCCAAGTGTCCATTATTATTTTATAGTTTGGTTCTGCATTCCTTTACCTCAGCCTGTGGTAGAAGGCAGCCTTCTGGGTTTATTGCTTACACATGTTTGTGTTTCTCTCCCTTAGAGGGAGGGGAGAGACAAAACACAGAAAGGAGGATGGCCGATGGGGGCTGGCGGGCTAAACTCTCCCCACCTTGAATTAATCGTCAGGGGGCCGGAGAGTTGCGGTGCCTTAGTCTTGTGCCAGCGGGGTTTCAATTTGTAGAGGCATAAACAGATACTAAAGCCACAGTAATGGCACAGTGATTTATCAAGCCAGTTCACATCAAATTATCACAGCGCCCCCCTGCTGTCAGGCCTAATAATGCCCCCTGAGCCCCCTCAGCCTGGGCCCTGCCTCAGAACTGCACCCTGGTCACAGTTCATTACTGAGTGCTCAAACATGTGTCCTTCTGTCTGGTTTCCCTCTGAGCGTGACGCTTCACACCAGTCAATAATCATCCCGGACACACACTCATGAGAATCAAGAGTTTTTTTGGTTTAAGTGGGGGTTTTGTGTGTGTGTGTGTGTGTGTGTGGTAATTGTGGTAATTCATATAATAATCCAGTTTTTATTCATGTAAACAGTATGTAGTATTACATTATCAAACACATGTTATCTATACTTTACTCTTTCTCTGCCCCTCACCTGGCATGTATAACAACAGCCCTTTGAAGAGGAATGGAAACACTAGGATTTAGAACGCATCTCTTTGCTTAGATTTACTTCCTAAAGTGTTTCCATTTCCCTTTAAAGTCTTGCTATGGAAAAACAAGAGACAGAAAAAAAAGTCAAGTTGAATAGTGTATGTGAGTACGGGTCAGGTATGTAACAGAATCTAGCTTGAAATAAACAGATTATTTTTCTGTTTCTATTTAATTTTGCGCCAGAACACTGCGTCGACTTTTGATCCTTCCAAGCATAGCCCGACACATGGGTAATATATCTTTCAAAGATAAAGGTAAAAATGTGCTCTGCTCTGTTCAGTGATGATGTCATCCAGTGGCGGGGCTGTGCTGGAAGTCAAGCCTGGGAGACAGACAGACTTTCACAAGAAAGGCTATCCCAGGGATCACAGAGGTGATCTCCGAGCTGTTGGTGAAATCAATTACACATTGTCCAAACTGTGATTCCGGCTGTAGGAACTTAATCTCCAGGGCCTTCTGCTGAGGATCATCCATGATGAGATCCGACATTGTTTTTTCCCCTCGCTAGTGTCCACTCTCCTACCACTCTACACCCCTCTCGCCTTTCCTCGGCCAGTCTCCCTCCCCTTCCCTTCCCTCCACTTCGCTACATTTGTGTGCTGCTTACAATTCTGTGGAGACCCATTCATCATCATTTGCCGGCGTATCTGTCTTGAGTGCCCGCGCTTTGATCATGTTGTATTTTATACCTTACATCTGTTCTACATTTAACCTGCTGTTGCTCAAAAACTATTACCTGGCTTTACAAAGGAACGGTTTGATTGGAGACCTTGTAGCACCCGTAAATCCAGCATCCTCTTAATTTGTTATGTGCCGGTAAATGAATAATCCCTTGTTCCTGTACACAGAGGAACGCCATGCTTCCCAGATTTCCTGTCTCTGTAGGGGATAGGTGAGTCCTCCAACGCTATCCCATGATGCAGCCTGCCTACCATGAGCTTCTCTCTTTTCTTTCAAGCGTATCTGCCCCTAAATCATCATCATCTTCCATCTCTCACGTATAAATCTTTCTATTTCAAAATAGTATTTTTCCTCCATGCACCCGGAACTACACAAGATGTACACAACCTGTTGGGTTTTTCAGCATGACTATACATTTCCCACATTCCTATCTTCTCCAAACTCTACCTAATTCCACCTGTGTATTTTACACAAGTTCTCTGAGGCTTTATCCACAGTATTCCTCCCATTCCTCTCCGTACTGTCATTGTTCCTGTCCTCTCCTTCTCCCCGTCTCCTCCCCTCCCCTCCCCTCCCCTGGAGGGGTGACTGTGCCCCTGGAGCATCAGGCCCCGACCCCCTCTCCTCCAGCATGCTAATCAGAACTAATCAGAAGTGAAATGCGTTTTTCTAAGGAAGTAGCTGGAACATTTCCCAATGTGCATTTCTCAGACCAAACTGATTAGAGAAACATTATCCTGCTTTCAGAGTCACTTCCAATCTACCTTTAATCTGTCACATCAATTGCCTAATTATTTAGTCAATGACCTGGGGACGCAATTTTACTAAATAATCAAATGAATGCCATAACATTTCCCTCATTTCTGCAATGATATCTCTGGTTACATGTTATGTTGTTCCTTTGAGCTGAATTGGTAGAGGTGCACGTGCGCCATTGTGTGTGTATGTATGCTTGTGAATGTGTGTGTATGCTTGTGACTGTCTGTATTGTGTCTCTGTGTATGATTATGTCAGGTTCAGTATCTGCGTTAGTGTTATTACAGCATTGTGCCTCCCGCAGGCATGTGTGCCTGTATGTGTGTTCCTGTTAGTGTGTCCGTGTCTCCAGGTGTGTTTGTTTAGGAGCTGCTGAGCTGTGAATGCTAGGCAGGGCTAATACAGTTTAGCCCTTGGTTGTAAGAGCCTTTGGGGAGCGAGGGTGAGGACGGGGGAGTGATGTTATTGGAAAGGTCATGATTACAGTAGGGGGTCAGAATAACTCGCTGACACTCTCTATAAGCAACTGCCTGCTTCTGTGCCTGGGGGTGTCTACAACTATATTGAGTATTGACTATATGTCACAGCAATAAAAAGGAAATCTGTTCTCTGTTGCCAAATGTTTTACCTTCAAAGAGTGTACAGTAGAGTTAGAAAGTCAGGACAAAACCAAAAGGTAGCTTCAATGTCAATAAGGCCATCTTGATGACGTTTTATGAAAATATACTAGTTTACTAGGGAATACTACAGTACTTACTATATAATTATGTAGTTAACTATACAAAACTGTAGTATATTGTAGAATACTATACTATACACTGTAGTATCCCTTGATGACATGTACTATTTACCTTCATTTCCCAGAACAAGAATAGACTGACAAGTTTCAGAAGAAAGTTCTTTGTTTCTGGCCATTTTGAGCCTATAATCGAACCCACAAACGCTGACGCTCCAGATACTCCAGATACTCAACTAGTCTAAATAATTGCTTCACAGTTTTCGGCTGTGCTAAAATAATTGCAAAAGGGTTTTCTAACGATCAATTAGCCTTTTAAAATTATAAGAAATCAGCTACAATAGTCATTTACAACATTAACAATGTCTACACTGTATTTCTGATCAATTTGATGTGATTTTAATGAACAAAAAATGTGCTTTTCTTTCAAAAACAACGACATTTCTAAGTGACCCCAAACTTTAGAACGGTAGTGTACATAAACTGTAGATACACATGAGAGACAACATCACATAAAACACAACAATGAAAGGAAGTTGAAACAGAGTAAAGAAAGTGCATAACATAGCTTAAATAGCAAGTTTCAAATGTGGTCAACAAGCCTCCAATTTGGGATTTAAAATCATCAATCAGTCCTTCTGCAAACTGTTCCAATATGATGGGGCAGCAAAGTTAAACCCACTCTTACCAAACTCTTACCAAAGTTGGGAACATTGTATAAAATACAGTTTTGTGATCTCAGATGGTATTGTTCATGACTCTTAAAAAAGTGCTTAAATATAGTGGCAGCTGCCCTAAGATGGCCTTGTAGACAAACATGTATCAGTGAGTCTGTGGCCTTCCAGTTAAGGATGGCCATCCTGCTAACTGATAGAAGGTACAGTGATGAGGTCTTGTGTTGGTTACAAATACTATACTACACACTGTAGTATCCCTCAATCATGTGTAGTACTTACTATAGACTTCTTTAGTAAACTGTAGTATACTACACACTGTACTATCCCGGCAGGTAGCCTAGTGGTCAGAGCGTTGGGCCAGTAACCGAAAGAGCATCCTAGGTTTTTTATTGAATTCAATGTACCAAGAGTAGGACGGGAACTAGCTGTCCTCCAGCTACACCGGAGTGCTGTTGAGGCTACTGTAGACCTTCATTGCAAAACAGTGTGTTTTATTCAATTATTTGGTGAAATGTAAATATATTTAGTATAGTTAAACTTTTTAAAGGTTTTAGAATTATTATTTTTATGAAATTCACTGAGGAGGATGGTCTTCCCCTTCCTCCTCTGAGGAGCCTCCTCTGATGTGCATATACCCTGCCAATTCCCCTCCCCCATATCCCAATACGTGCCACCCATGAGTGAGAAATCTACATGCCAAGTATATAACATATATTGTGTTCCTTGCAGGTTATGGAAAATGTGCTCTTTTAATATTTGTCCAGTAGGTTTGCTGAAGGAGAAAGCCCCCACTTCTATAACCAGCTTTCTATCCAAGTGTTTTATGAGTAAAGTACATGTAAATGTACATGATAAAACATTTCACGACAGGCCTGATGGAAACAGCAAATGTGTTGGTAAACTTTCCAAGTGTAGACAAGCTGGAATCTTTTTGTCTGTTTTTTAATTATGTGAAAAATGGCATTGGAAACACCTTTAAATGTGCAAATATTAATTTAACAACCATAATATTGAAGTAAACTTGGAGTCACGCGATGATATGTTTTGTGGTCCGACTCAGGAAACCATGCTGTTTATTAGGCTACAGATGAAGTAAGTTATGATGAAATTCACAGGGTGGTCAAAGTGCAATTTGATGATCTTAATGCTCCTTTCCAATAAATATTTAGGGTCTTATGACATGATGATTGATTTGTGGCTGACAAATAAAAATAATCTTGCTCTTTTGTCCATACTAATCTCATCATGTAGGTTATCCCGCACAGTATCTGCGAGCTGTTGGCTAGAGAGCACCTGTTAATACCAGAGAGGGCATATTCGCTATATAACACAACATTTTAGGGACAAAACCATTAGTAGAGTTGCATTAGTATTGCATTAGCAAACCGTTAGCATTAGTAGAGTTGAAAATGAGATGGAAATCCATTTATCTCTTATTCGGTACATTGGAATTTAACTGTAAAAGTTAGTTTTATGTGCAATACGTCATCACGCACAGCCTTTTAGCTGCAACAAGTTAATTTCTGGTGGGAAAATGTTTTGTTTTTATTAAGATTTTAGAATATTCGTATGAAAATCTGGTGCCAATTTGAAACCTAGCTTTTGTCAAAGATAATAAAACAAAAACACTATAGTAAATACTACAGTAATGTCTGCAAAAACACTACAGTAAATACTACAATATATGCTATAGATTTTTAACTAGTATTACTATAGGAAACTGTAAATAGTATAATATACTACAGTAATAACAGAAAAAAGCACTATAGTAAATACTACAGTATACTATAGTAATATCCACACACAAAAAAAACTATAGTAAATACTACCGTAATGTCAGCAAAAACAGTTTTTATACTAGATAGATAGATAGACAGATAGATAGGTACTTTATTGATCCCCCGGGGGGGAAATTTCATTGTCAAGCAGCTACAACTAAACACAGGGCAGGTGCAAAATGCCACAACGAAAGTACACAAAAGACAGATACACGGTACATGATACATAGAGCGGCAGTATGAAAAAGTATAGAAATACAAGATATCTGGAGTGCCAAAAAAAGCTATAAAAAGACATTGCATAGTATGAGTGGTTGGCTGAATATGTACACTATACGTTGGTGGATGTTGGATGGTTAACTATACTATACAGGTCGATGGCAGAGAAATACTTCAGTAGCTAAAAATGCGTATGATATGAGTGAGGGTAATAATAGTTTACTTAATAGACAGACTGGGTAAATGAACAGGTAAGTGAAAATTTTGCATGGTTAAATTAGCTGTACAGTTAGGTATACAGTTATATTTACAGATAAGTGAATACTTGCATGTTTACACAAACTGTACAGGTAAATGACAGGAAGAGATACTTTAATAGCTAAATGTGTGTATGATATCATTTGGGGTAATAATAGTAATTCCCTTAAAATACAGTCCTTAGTGCGCAGGGTTTAATTACAGACAACTGCACTTATTGCACATTCGATATACTAAAAGCAATGAGAAAAGGTGCAACTGGCAGGATACTAATATGCACTCCTGAGTGAATGCCTACGTCCAATAATTACTTACAATATTGCATGTGATATAATATAACAACTGTACATGAGTATGTATATACAGACCTGTATGAATAAATAGGTCCTGAGTGGATGAGTGCTGACGGACCAGAGTTACTCACGGATGGATGCATAATTGTTAAACTAGGTCCTAGCACCCCAACAGTTCCAGATCTATGTTGCCGACGGCACGGCACCCCGGTGAGGCATTATACAGTCTCATAGCCGCCGGCAGGAAGGACCTCCTGTAGCGCTCTCTGGCACACCGTGGTGGGATCAGTCTGTGACTGAAAGTGCTCCTCTGCGTCATAACCATAGCGTGCAGAGGGTGGGTGACGTTGTCCATGATGGCCAGCAGTTTGGCCAGGATCCGTCTCTCCGCCACCTCCTCTAGAGTGTCAAGGCTCATCCCCAGGACAGAGCTAGCCTTCCTGATCAGCTTATTTACCCAAGAAGCATCACCGGCTTTGTTTGCTCCCCAGCACACCACTGCAAAAAAGATGGCACTGGCCACCACAGACTGGTAGAAGGTATGCAGTAGTTTACTGCACACGTTGAAGGACCTGAGCCTCCTCAGAAAGTAGAGTCGGCTCTGGCCCTTTTGGTACAGGGCCCCGGTGTTACCAGCCCATTCCAGTCTGTTGTCCATATGGACACCCAGGAACTTGTATGACTCAACCATTTCCACATCCATCCCCTTTATAGGGACTGCAGTCAGTTGTGCCTTGGTTCTCCTGAAGTCCACCACCATCTCCTTAGTTTTGCTGATGTTGAGCTGAAGGTGGTTCAGCTCACACCACAACACAAAGTCACTGATTGTGCTCCTGTACTCCACCTCCTGCCCACCCCTGATGCACCCTACAATAGCAGAGTCATCCGAGAACTTCTGTAGGTGGCATGTTTCAGAGTTATATCTGAAGTCTGAGGTGTAGAGGGTGAACAGGAAGGGGGACAGGACCGTACCCTGGGGGGCCCCTGTGTTGCTAACTGCCCGTTCTGACACACAGCTCTGTAGTCGCACAAATTGTGGCCTACCGGTCAGGTAGTCCGTGACCCAGGAGACTAAGGGTGCTTCCACTTTCATCCTCCTCATCTTCTCACCCAGTAGCAGGGGCTGAATGGTATTGAAGGCACTGGAGAAGTCAAAAAACATGACCCTCACAGTGCAACCTGCATTGTCCAGGTGAGAGTAGGCCCTCTGCAGAAGGTAGATGATTGCATCATCCACCCCGATGTTGCGCTGGTATGCAAACTGCAGGGGGTCCATTGATGAACACACCAGGGGTCTGAGGTGAGCGAGGACTAACCTTTCCAGGGTCTTCATGATGTGGGATGTTAGCGCTACAGGTCTGAAGTCATTCAGGACAGTGGGGTGTGACTTCTTGGGCACTGGGACGAGGCAGGATGTTTTCCACAGCACAGGGACCCTTTCTAGGCTCAGGCTAAGGTTGAAAAGACGCTGGAGTATTCCACACAGTTGGTCAGCACAGACCCTCAGCACCCTTGGGCTGATGCCATCAGGGCCCGCCGCTTTCCACTGGTGTAGTCTCTCCAGCTCTCTCTTCACTTGGTTGGTGGTGAAAGCCAGCCCAGGTGGGGAGGTGGGGGGAAGGGGGGTGTTGATGATCAGTCCAGGGGGGGCAGGGGCGGAGGTGGGGTCACTGATTGTCTCAGCAGAGGTGCTGTGAGCAAAGTGGGGGTGGGATAGCCGTGAGGGTGTGTGGTCTGGGGAGCTGGAGGGGAGGTGGACAGGGCCAGTATCGAACCTGTTAAAAAATTGGTTCAGCTCATTGGCTCTGTCCTGGGTCCCCTCCGTCTGCCCACTGTTTGACTTTTTGAAGCCAGTGATATTTCTCATACCCTTCCACACCTCTCTCACCTGGCTCTGCCTCAGCTTGTCCTCCATCTTCTCCTTATACACTCTCTTCCCCTCAGCAATCCGCAACTTCAGCTCCCTCTGGACGCATTTCAATTTGTCCTTGTCCTTCTCCTTGAAGGCCCTCTTCTTCTCATTCAGCAGGGCCTTCAGGTCGCTGGTGACCCAGGGTTTATTGTTTGGGAAACAGCGTACCTTCCTGGTGGGTACAGTGTTGTCTACACAAAAATTAATATAGTCTGTTATGCAGTCAGTGAGTCCATCGATGTCCTCCCCATGAGCCTCACAGAGCACATCCCAGTCTGTTGTTTCAAAGCAGTCCTGTAGGGCCTCATTCGCCTCTGGGGACCATCTCCTAATAGTCCTGGTGGTTGCAGGCTGCTGTTGGACCATAGGCCTGTAGAGTGGGGTGAGGTGGACAAGGTTGTGATCCGATCTACCGAGGGGAGGGAGTGCAGTGGAGTTGTATGCATCCTTCACATTAGCATATAACAAGTCCAGAGTTTTATTATTCCTGGTTGGGCACTTCACGAACTGTTTGAACGTGGGCAGCGTTGAAGAGAGAGATGCATGGTTAAAATCCCCCGAAATTGCAAAAAAAGCACTGGGATGCGCTGTCTGTAACCTCGCGATAACAGAGTGGATGACGTCACACGCTGCGTTTGCGTCAGCAGAGGGCGGGATGTAAACAATAACAGCAATGGCCGCCGTGAATTCCCTCGGTAAATAGTAGGGTCTCAGGCTAACGGCTAACAGTTCAATGTCCGGGCTACAAAACTGTTCCTTAAGAGTAATATGTTTCGGATGACACCATCTGTTGTTAACTAATAAAGCCAGCCCACCACCCTTACTCTTACCGGAAGAGACGCGATCCCTGTCCGCTGTGATGGTCTGGAAACCGTCGATAGTGACGTTCTGTATGGGGATGTTACCGTTCAGCCAAGTCTCAGTAAAACACATTAGGCTCGTTTCACGATAAATCCTTTGTCCTCGAACAAGTCCCGCCAACTCATCCATCTTGTTATGTAGACACCTAACATTGCCCATAATAATAGACGGTATAGCCGGCTTGTACTTGAACGTCCTCCGCTTTGCCTTACATTTCAATCCCGCCCTGCATCCACGGCGTCGTCTTTTCAATTCGTCCGGAATATCAAACTTTTCCCTGGGGAGCAGCAGCGCTGCGTGGGCTAAATCCAGGAGCTGGGCTCTGCTGTAAACAATAACAGTTGACGACTCCTGTCGACGTTCAGCTGCGATAAAATCCATAAAATCCATAATCCTGAACTGTTATAGTTCGACTGTAGCAAAATAAAAAATAAAACTAAAGAAAATAGACGAAAGAAAACGAACTAAAACAACAATTAATGCACGACAACGGGAGCTGCTTAACAGGCGACCACTCAGGGCGGCGCCTGTTAGTAAACTACAGTATTTTTTCATGGGGGTTTGGCAAAGAATTGAAATGTTTTTCTAGAAGATTGTTTTTCTTTTAGCCTCTTCTAGTCAGACTTTGTTTGAGGGAGATTCTATTAGCCTAACACAGCAGAAAATAAGTACTTTGAGCATTGAGATTCCGCCCAAGACTCCAAGGACCACAAAAAAAATTGGGAGCTATAGGTATTGCTCAAAGGTTACAATTGGTCAAGGTCAAGGGATATCATGTTCACTGGAATAGTTCACGGGATTGAATTAGTTTTGACTGATTGATCTGTCTACAAACACAGACTGAGAGAGAACGAGAGAGTACATAATAGAGAGAAAATAAAGAGGAAGAGAGAGGGAGGGGAGGGCTTTGAACCTACTGCCCGGCGTGGCAAACTTACGATGGGACCGGCCTCACAAAGACCCAGCGTACCGGCCGGCCGATAAGGATCCAGACCCCAGCGTTGATCAGGGCAGCTGTCCCTCTTTCATCTCTCTTTCCACTAGCCGCCTCCCTCCCTCCTGTGTTTGTGCCCCCTCACTCCTGTTATCACGGTGGATTCTGTAGAGTCATCACGCTTATTTGTACCCGACACCCAATCTGCAAATAAACCGTCTCTGAAATGTGCTTTTAAAAGAGTGCAGGAAAACATTCCACAGTCTGGCCAGACCAGGGGGCAGAGCTCATGGCTCGAGGCCAGAGGACTACAGAGGCAAATCCAGATAGTACTTAACACCTAAACCCAGTACCGTAGACCCAACACTACCACAGGTCATGAACCCTAGGAGGGAGGGAGCACTTTGACCATGGGAAAGGCAACATTGAAGCCAGTGCAAAAACATATTCAGTATTCTTCAGTATTCTTCAAACGTATTCAGTATTGTCAATTTCACATAATTTGGCCATTACTGTTGTTGCTCAATGCCAATTTCACAACATTGTAGGGCCAATAAAAACATTTTGACAATATCAAGTTCAGATTATTGTTTTTTATTTGTTGAACAAAAAACATTGAACATAATTTATGTTATTGTGAAAATCCCATCAACTCATATTTAACTTCAGGTGCTAACCCCGACAAAAACAAACAAACAACGACAATGGCAATTGCTGTTACAGCTAAATATTAATCAGTGAAAATATTGACCAGCTACTATTTCTAAAGTCCAAACCCCACAAGGAGAGAGGCCTTTAATAACAGCTGGTGTGGCAATAGAGAGAGAGGGGCTGGAGGGGGAGAAAGGTGGGGTTGATGGGGAGAACTATTTCAGGAATGGTGGAGAGGAATACTATTGATCGGGACACTTAGACGTCAGCCTTACGAGGAGCAAGGTAATCATTAAATACACCAGTTGGCCACTGTGGGTTGTGGGTAAATATATTTGTTTCCTGGTTCGTCTCTCTCTTCTCTTTTTCTTTTGTTGCCAGAGGTGAAAGGGAAATCTCATCTCCATCAGGCTAAATTGTGGCGGCAGCATTATCAGTAGGAAAGACCTGGGGATCTGACAGCTCCCTCTCCATGATGATTAATTACTTCTCTCTGGGCCTGGGTGTGTGTGTGTGTGTGTGTGTGCTTTTGTGTGTGTGTGCGCGTGTGTGCCCCTGCTCCTTTGGAAGTGGCTGCAGGCGACTGGTGATAAGTGTTGCCCTTATTACGGGGCGCAGTGGGAGAAGAGAAGGGGAGAAGGCCTCCCTCCACCTCCACCTCAGCATTACTGGGCTAAAGCAGCCCAATCACCAAACACATCTACCACACACCAGGCTGGCCTAGAGGAGCGCAGCGACGGGGTAACTAGGCCTTTGTTTATGTCTCTCTTTAGGCACTAATGGATCGGTCCGATCATACCCCCATCTGTGTGATATTGGTTTAATCCCTCCTTGCTCTCTTTCATCTCTCTCTCTCTCTCTCTCTCTCTCTCTCTCTCTTTCTCTCTCCCCTCTCCTCAGGGTTATATGGTTTTGATCTCCTCTCTAATCACTTTGGCTGTCTGGATTGGGTTTACAGACTCTTTAGAGCTCTCTATTTCCCCTTGCCAGGGGGAGGAGGGATGCCTCGCCCCTCTCACATCTCATCTCACTTCTGAGGGACAGAATTAATCACTTTTGGACACAGAGAACTATAGCAATTTAATACAGTATCAGTAGCATCATAGTTCCAATCACCTAGTAGGAATCCATTGGTTGAAGAATGTGTTTAAATCTACTTGTACTGTATCTCAATAGACCCATGATTGTCTTCTGAAGGTTCAGCTGGTCTATAAGTATATTGTCTCCCTGTAGGTTTCATTGTTGTCTAACGTGCATGTCCACCACTCACCCTGAGGCCATGTGTGTGTGTGTGTGTATGTAATGTATGTATGTATGCATGTATGTATGTATGTATGTATGTATGTATGTATGTATGTATGTATGTATGTATGTATGTATGTATGTATGTATGTATGTATGTATGTATGTATGTATGTATGTATGTATGTATGTATGTATGTATGTATGTCTGTCTGTCTGTCTGTATGTAGGCGTGCGTGTGTCTGCGTGTGTGTGCATGAGTGTGTGTGCATGTGTGTGTGTGTGTGTCAGAACAGGCATATGTAGGAGGAGAGGTTCATTATTGGTGCTGTCTGTCAGGGGTCTCCCTGAAGGCCTGTGAGACAGAGAGAGACACGCTAGCTAGAGAACCGTACCGCTACCCGAAATACATACAACACGCCTGTCCCCGACCATGTCCCCACATGTCATTATGATGTCATCCAGATGGACACATCTGTCTGTTTTGCCCGGAAACAAATCTGCTAACGCTGTGAGAGAGAGAGTCATGAACAACCTGTTTCAACATGTCTCTCTCCAGCACCAGGGTTTTATTGGTTTATTTCTAGCCGCTGGCAGTCGCGGTGGCGGCCGTCATGATGTATAGGGGGAGAATGAGAGACGCTGCGTGGCGAGCCGTGTTAGATACCCAAGATAACACACGTTTGGATGTCAATATTGTGTTAAAAGCCAATGTTCTCCCTTGTCCCCTCACATCATTATTAGAACCTCTATAGATTAGATTTGTATTCCAGAGGAGGGCCCCGGCTCTGTGGCTATCAGTTATTCTGCCACACTGTATAAGCTTATGTTTCCAACAAATGTTTTTTTAATGGCTGTAGCCTGTCATTCAGCTTATTGGCCTGCCATTTGTCCCCTCCTCCTCCCCCTCCTCCTCCCCCTCCTCCTCCAAGAAGAGTGTTGGTTGTCATCATTAGACGGAGATGAGGTGAACCTTTCCAGGGCCTGAGACCTTTTCCTTCCTGTGAATCAAAGCTCGGAGCATCGGAGCAACCCCTCTCAGATAATTTCCCATGTTCCCCTGCTTTGTTTTGTTCATCTGCACAGCATGAAAATAAAGGAATATGGCAACATTATGGCATTTGAAGTCAATATGTATTATAAAATCAATCTAGATGAAGATCTGCCCATCGCTCTAATTAGACGAGGTGACTGGAGATTGATTTTTAATTGCAAAAGTAATTACATGGAGCAGATAGCCAGTGACATTTGATTATCTAGGTGATTGATTAAAAGGCCTGGCTGCTGGGGCACACTGTCAGGCAGCTGAATCCCAGACAAAAGAGAAAATTAAAAAAGTTGTCCCGTTTGTAATCACAAATTTCAAGGGTGAAATTACAAAGCCAAACATCCCCTCAGAGAGCTCAGCGTCCTTCCACTTTGCCTGTCTGCCCCCCTCATCTCTCTGTAGTACAAACACACACACAAACACACGCACACACGCAGACACACACACACACACACCTCAGCAGGCAACCCTCAAAGCCCCCGACACGATAAAGAGGGGAAAGATTATGTGAAAAATGAATCGAGGAATTGCTGGCTTACAAACAGCCCGGTGGGTAAATGACGGGAGCATTCATCTGCTTAACAGCCTCATCAGAACACTGCGAGCGGAACACGGGGAGCGGAACGTCGGAACGCGGAACCTTGGCGAGGTGGGTAGAAAAGCTCTTATCTCTCCCCGAGAGTTCTTCTTCACTCAACTCCATCGCTTGTCATCTGCGAGCAATAGGTGTCTGCACCTGTTCATTGTTGTCTGTCTGCTGATAAGGAACAGCTAAATAAACAGCAGAATCAACATCTTATCTCTGCATGGGTTTGGGAAAGGAGGAGAGTAATATTTTCATGTTTTTTTCTTTTTCTCATCTGTCATTCTTGTGCGATGTTTTTCTGAGAAAATTAATGTTGACATGGTAAACTGGTGAGGGGACAGTTGATTTGTTTGTTGTTTACAGTGACATTGTCAGGTTCTGTGGCAGTGAATAGAGTTGTGGTCTGTTAGTGTATAGAGGCTGTATTACTGACCACTGGTGCCTTTGTGACAGAGGATACACTGACTAATGTGTTTTCCTGCTTGCCATCATGTCTCTCCTTCACCTCTGTGTCTGCCTTCTAACTCCAGATATCAACCCACCTTGCCCCAGCTGTTGTGAATATATACTGTAGGTGCTCGCACACTGCTCCTCTGCTCTCCTCCTGGTCCCAGCCCTCGTAACGTGGCGATACATTTATTCCTCACCCTACGACATGTCTATAAATTAGGCCTAGTTAAGGAATCATTTAGCCCCGGCTGTTAAGCCACTCCTGTCATTTCAGTGGAAGGTTCACTCTTTAAGCCTTCCATGAAGCCAACATTTATGTCTTTAATTTACAGGACCTAGTCTGGAGAATACTCCTCTGCTTTATGAAGTGGTATTAGGGGGCCTATTTAGTTGTCATGGCAGAGAGAGTGCTGCTTAGAACAGAGCAGCAGGCAGGCAGGCAGGCAGAAGCCATGCAGTCACTGGAAAAGGAGAGACCTGGGACTAGACAGCAAAGTCAGATGATTTCAAAATGAGAAGTGCAGAACAGACTGGTCCTTTTAACTCAAAGAGCTCTCCTCTGTAACCTGGCAGAAGCAGCCGAGGCGAGGCTTTCCCTTTGAAGGAGGGAGGAAGAGAGGGGAGGAAGAGAGGGGAGGGATGAAGGAAAGAAAGAGCAAGGGAGGGAGGGAGGGAGGGGAAATAAGATAGGCCCATACCAGCAGCCCCAGAAAGATATTATTCTCCCTCAGGACGTACAGAGTCTATATTGGCTTAAGCAGCGCAGGCCCTGGGGTCATGGCTGTCTCTGTAGCTTCTAGACCCTCACTAACAGGACCTCTCTACCTCCATCCCTCCCTGGGTTATAAGAGGAGGAAGAGCAGAAGGAAGAGGAAGAGGAGGAGGAGGAGGGGCAGGTAGCCAGTGTCTGTGGTTGCGTCCCAAATGTCACCCTATTACTTTTCACAGTCAAAAGTAGTGCACTATATAGGGAATATGTTGCAATTTAGGATGCAGACTGTGTCTGTCTGTATGCTGTGTAAATCATCACACATGTGCCTCGCAGCACCATCCATCCAGGCCTGGGCTCTGCTGTGGCTCTGGGCTCTGCAGGCGAACACAAAGCAGCGGCACTTATTACATTTCCATGAAGTTTACCGAATTTGTGGGATCAGTGGGGTGAGGCCGCCAGGGAGCCAGGCCATGTTGCCGCCTGCAGCGACTCTCCTTTTGTCTCCTGCTGTCATTGACTGAGGCCCAGTGTGGCTGCATCAGACTCCTCCCATTTCTTATATACAGCCTCCCCCTCTCCCTCCTGCCTCCCCATAACCCTTCACTATCTACCCCATACAGCCTCCCCTCAACCTCCTGCCTACCAAAACAGCCTTCCCTCTCCCTCCTGCCTCCCCATACAGCCTCCACTTCTCCCTCCTGCCCCCCCATGCAGCCTCTCCTTCTCCCTCCAGCCTCCCCATGCAGCCTCCCCTTCCCCCTCCTGCCTCCCCCATACAGCCTCTCCCTCCTGCCTCCCCATATAGCCTCTCCTCGCCCTCCTGCCTCCACCATACAGCCTCCCCTTCACCCTCCTGCCTTTACCATACAGCCTCCCCTTCTCCCTCCTGCCTCCCCATGCAGCCTTCCCTTGCCCTCCTGCCTCCCCATGCAGCCTCCCCTCCCCCTCCTGCCTCCCCATACAGCCTCCCCTCTCCCTCCTGCCTCCCCATACAGCCTCCCCTCTCCCTTCTGCCTCCCCATACGGCTCCCCCCTCTCCTTCCTGCCTCCCACTCTCCTTCCTGCCTCCCACTCGCCATCCTGCCTCCCCCATAAGCCTCCACTGTCTCCCCCATACAGCCTCCCCCAATCTCCCCCAATCTCCCCCAGTCTCACTGTCTCTCCCCGATCTCCCCCTGACTCCCCCATCAGCCTCCCCGCCCGGCATCACAGGGGAAGAGGATTTGAGCCGGCTGGGCCCTGCACCCCTTTGCACCCTGAAGGCCTCACTGCCCACTTCCTGCAGGGGCCCAGGAGAGAGGAGAGGGCAACCATGAAAATGTCAATGTACACACTAATGTACACACACACACTACTATACACACACACTACACATGTGGACATCGATATCTACAACACAGACTGTATTGCACACACACACACACACCTCTTTTCAGATTACGTGTTTGCGCTCCCCTATCTCTTCATACACACCCCAAACCCAAAATGAAAAATGGCTTTATTAGTACATAACAAGAACTGGCTTTAACAAACCAAAAAACCTGATAATTCCCAGCATGTCATGGGCAGTAAACGCTCATAGCGGGCTGTCCGTCACGGGCCGAGGCACTTCCAGATGTGTAACCAGGCTGAGGGGTGGAGGGATTGAGCGATGGAGGCTGAGGGATGGTGGGATGGAGGGCTGAATGCTGAGGCTGAGGCCTGGATAGAGGGTGGAGGCTGGGGAAGAGGCTGGAGAAGAGGCTAGGGGCTGGACGTTGCCTGGGTGGAGGGTGGAGGCTGGGGAGGAGGCTAGAGGGGATATCCAGGTGTGTAGGGACATGGACAGGACACTGACATGTCATTACTAAAGATGGTGAAGGACTCAGAGGGACAGGACTGACCTGTTACAACTAAAGATGGCAAAGGACTCAGAGGGACAGGACCCTGACATGTTATAAATACTGGTGAAGGACTCAGAGGGACAGGACACTGATATGTTATAACTAATACTGGTGAAAGACTAAGAGGGACGTGACACTGACATGTTATAAATACTGGTGAAGGACTCAGAGGGACAGGACACTGACATGTTATAAATACTGGTGAAGGACTCAGAGGGACAAGACACCGACATGTTATAAATACTGGTGAAGGACTCAGAGGGACAGGACACTGATATGTTATAACTAATACTGGTGAAAGACTAAGAGGGACAGGACACTGACATGTTATAAATACTGGTGAAAGACTAAGAGGGACAGGACACTGACATGTTATAAATACTGGTGAAGGACTCAGAGGGACAAGACACCGACATGTTATAAATACTGGTGAAGGACTCAGAGGGACAGGGCACTGACATGTATAAATACTGGTGAAGGACTCAGAGGGACAGGACACTGACATGTTATAAATACTGGTGAAGGACTCAGAGGGACAGGACACTGACATGTTATAAATACTGGTGAAGGACTCAGAGGGACAGGACACTGACATGTTATAACTAATACCGGTGATGGACTTATATCAATGCAAGTTTAAGCAGGGAGATGGTTGCTGGGGTAAGGGACATTGGGGTAAGTACTGGACATGCCTGTGTTGTCACATTAATGGATGCCTGTGTTTTTAAATATTAACATTTCATTTTGTATATGTGGGGAAGCACCAGACAGATGGTCCTTTGAAGCTCAGTTTGTTAGAGCATGGCGTTTGTAACACCAGGGTAGTGTGTTCAATTATATGATTATATTGTATATAGCATTGGTCAGCTTAGTGAGTGAGGAAAAACATTGTATACATCTGCTTGTTGTTGCGTCTGCCTGTGCAGAAATAACAATTTATACACCCACGTTGTCTTTTTGATGTCCTCGTCTAAACTAAGGCCAACCGTCCTCGTTGTTTGGAAGCCAGTAGCATCTACGTGATTCAGACTTGTCCTGCTAACACTGTGAAGAAAAGATCCACAGACACAGATACAGTCATTCTGTAATTACACATCAGCAGAAGTAGGCAGCAGTTTTTTTCCATTTGTAGATCAATGCTGAATAGTTGACATCGTTGCAGGTTGAACAAGACTATGTTTATGCAGCCAACATCTTTCATTTATTCCCACTGATGTATTCTAGTCACAACTGTTGTCTGGCTCGCTCTCGTTTTCGCTAAATGAAAAAGAAAGGAGACTAGAAACCAAGCCTTTCTTTTTTCAATCCGTTCTCTCATTTGGGTAGGTCTATACAAGTCACTGTCCCCATGATTCTTGCTCGCTGTTTGTCCGAGAATTTTGTTTGTTAAAAGAGGACAGGCATAAGGCAAAGTGCTGACCTTAAAGAGCAGAGCATCTCTCTCTCTGGTCTGCTATGTCCATTTGATCTGGTCAGAGATGTACCTCTCTGATGCCTGTCCTATTAGTGGTGGGCCTTTTCACTGGCCTGCCTCTCGGGGTGATGGTGGCGATACTCTGAAAGGGCTACATTTCGATCCCTGCGGCTGATAAGGACCGCCCTGTTGATGGGCCTGATGGCATCTGCTCTGGCTGTCTGTGGCTGCGCTCCAAGACAAATGCAGACTGGGAAGGTGAGCGCTGGCCGTTGTGGTCCTTATCAATCAATTACATTTTGCTTTGTCAGATTAATTGTATGGAATTGTTCGGTGCTGATAGGAACCTGTGTGTGTGTGGAGGTTAGGTTGTTTGTGTGGGGGTTGGTGCGGATTGTTTGGGGTGTGTATGTGAGTGTGTTTGTTGCCCTTGGTGCTGATGTTAAGCTAACTATGTTTTGTTTGAAAATTGTCAATATTCTTTATCAGTGCTATAGATTTGCGTTTTATCACACATCATTTTAATATGGCTACCTTTTAATTCAATTACACACTTAAAGTAATGGGAAATATATTATTAAAGGTATTCATTTCGCTTGATCAATA
Organism: Thymallus thymallus; assembly: GCA_023634145.1. Lineage (NCBI taxonomy): Eukaryota > Metazoa > Chordata > Actinopteri > Salmoniformes > Salmonidae > Thymallus > Thymallus thymallus. The sequence goes on from CM042381.1 coordinate 25,373,932, forward strand.
AGTAATACAATTAAAATGTCAAGCTTCCTTCAACACACTAGCCATGGCTTCTAACTGTTTCTAATAATAAACAGAACATAGCAACACAAGAAGAGGACATTCTATGAATGTTGAATCCTGGGTAAGAGAGTCAGTCCCCTCTCTGCTCTCTCTCCATCCGCATTTCCAACCACAGACCACCTTCTTTGCTTATGAAAAGCTGGATTAATGACGTAACGTTCCGCTGATAATGATGTGTGAGATGAGCAGAGCCCTGCCGGACTTGACTGCCAAGTTTCTGTTGGACCGCGGTCAGACCGTTTTCATCTTACTAATGAGATGCCACATAGGGAAGTCGGAGCGACCGGAGCACCCAAGCGGTCATCGCAAACTAATTCCCCATCCAGCTTTAGGTCGTAAAAACAAGAGGATTTCAAGAGAGGGAGGCCCAACGCATCCTGTGGCCCTGCCAACTGACCACATCATTCTGAGAGTTCATTTTTCAGGATAGCATTTGGCAGGCCGCTAGAACGGCGGTTAGGTTAGCTCCAGTCTGGCCAGTAGGTTATTGTTTCTATTCCATAGAAAAGCAGCCACTGACAGTAGGTTATGGAGGCCTGTGGTCTGTCCTTATCACGTGTGTGAATGCTGGCTGGCTCAGGGCTCTGACGCAGGACCTATAGGCTCTGATAACAGTAGGCTATGGGCTTGTGGTTCTCTGTATAGGCTTGTGGTCCTCCGTCTTCCTTATCACCCGTGTGGAGGTTGGCTCTGGCTTGGAGCTTTAAGGTAGCAAGCCCTTTAGCACTGCATATGCTGAGGAAAGTAGTCAGATGAGTGGAGGTTAAATCAGTATGTGTCTCCTCCTCCAGCACATCTAAATCTTCAAGTGGGGGAACTGAGATACATCCTCCCCCTCCGGCTAACACCCAGTTCACAGTCTCTTAAGTCATCTCCTCTCCTCTCCTCTCCTCTCTCCTCTCCTCTCCTCTCCTCTCCTCTCCTCTCCTCTCCTCTCCTCTCCTCTCCTCTCCTCTCCTCTCCTCTCCTCTCCTCTCCTCTCCTCTCCTCTCCTCTCCTCTCCTCTCCTCTCCTCTCCTCTCCTCTCCTCTCCTCAGCAGAGCAGTGGGTCAGCTTGATCTCCCCTGTCATTGGGTGGAACTCATTCGGGAGGGGGGGCATTAAAGTGTAAACCAGATGAAAAAACAAAGGGCTTAGGCAAATCAGATGGCTCAAACAACAACAACAAACGCGCACTCTGTAATCTTCTTAGGGAAATTAATGAGGGGGAGCCCCCTTGGCCGAGCGGGGTGGAGGGGTGGATAATGATCCCGGACCAGGGGGATGAAGGGAGGGAGGACAAGAAAAGAGAAAAGGAGAGGAGGCAGTGGATCAGGCAGAAGGTGAGAACGGGATAGGGGGATTAGGAGAGAGGACTCCCACAAGAATCAAACAGGACTCTAGCCAAAGGGATCTCTCTCTCCCATCCCAAACTTCAAAAAGTCTGTCCTAAGCTGGAAGTAGGTGTCAGTAATCCCCTCTGTGGATGTAGATCTATGCAGCAGACTCAGGCCTTTCATCCTGCAGGCTGCTTGTACAGTATGCTCTAGACTCTCCCTCCATCCTCCATCTCCCTCCTCTCCACGGCCTGGGAAGGTAAACTTTTGCACCGTGGCCCCCATTGCAGATCACAGGGATCCATCCGTTCGACTCGCTCATTATCTCTTTATTAGTGAACTAAATGTGTCACTGCTCGCGGATCATAGATTAAATATGTTGACTACGGTAAAGCGCTGGAGGAGTGGTTTGTGGAGACTGTTGTAGGGTTTGTAGAGCACAGCCTTGGCAGATGGATGTGTAGGCCTACTTTAGGAAGGCCCGAAAAAATTGCCAAAGACTCCAGCCACCCAAGCCATCGACTGTTCACTCTGCTACCATCCAGCAAACAGTACCGGAGCATCGGCTCTCGGACCAACAGGCTCCAAGACACCTTCTACCCCAAAAGACTGCTAAATAACCAGAATTCTAAATAATAAATAGTCAATAGTTAATGGTACCCAAACTATCTGCACTGACTCTATCTGCACTGACACACCATATACAGTACACACAAAACCCAAACACATTCTGGTACTCCCTGTACATGGCTTCACATTGATCTGGTAGTGGTACTTCCTGTATATAGCTCCCCATTGATCTGGTAGTGGTACTTCCTGTATATAGCTCAACATTGATCTGGTAGTGGCACTTCCTGTATATAGCTCCACATTAATCTGGTACTGGTACTTCTTGTATATAGCTCCACATTGATATGGTACTGGTACTCCCTGTATATAGCTCAACATTGATCTGGTACTGGTACTCCCTGTATATAGCTCCACATTGATCTGGTACTGGTACTCCCTGTATATAGCTCAACATTGATATGGTACTGGTACTCTCTGTATATAGCTCAACATTGATCTGGTACTGGTACTCCCTGTATATAGCTCAACATTGATCTGGTACTGGTACTCCCTGTATATAGCTCAACATTGATATGGTACTGGTACTCCCTGTATATAGCTCCACATTGATATGGTACTGGTACTCCCTGTATATAGCTCCACATTGATCTGGTACTGGTACTCCCTGTATATAGCTCCACATTGATATGGTACTGGTACTCCCTGTATATAGCTCCACATTGATCTGGTACTGGTACTCCCTGTATATAGCTCAACATTGATATGGTACTGGTACTCCCTGTATATAGCTCCACATTGATATGGTACTGGTACTCCCTGTATATAGCTCCACATTGATATGGTACTGGTACTCCCTGTATATAGCTCAACATTGATCTGGTACTGGTACTACATGTATATAGCTCCACCTTGATCTGGTACTGGTACTCCCTGTATATAGCTCAACATTGATATGGTACTGGTACTCCCTGTATATAGCTCCACATTGATATGGTACTGGTACTCCCTGTATATGGCTCCACATTGATATGGTACTGGTACTCCATGTATATAGCTCCACCTTGATCTGGTACTGGTACTCCCTGTATATAGCTCCACATTGATATGGTACTGGTACTCCCTGTATATAGCTCAACATTTATCTGGTACTGGTACTCCATGTATATAGCTCCACCTTGATCTGGTACTGGTACTCCCTGTATATAGCTCAACATTGATCTGGTACTGGTACTCCCTGTATATAGCTCCACCTTGATCTGGTACTGGTACTCCCTGTATATGGCTCCACATTGATATGGTACTGGTACTCCATGTATATAGCTCCACCTTGATCTGGTACTGGTACTCCCTGTATATAGCTCAACATTGATCTGGTACTGGTACTCCCTGTATATAGCTCCACATTGATATGGCACTGGTACTCCCTGTATATAGCTCAACATTGATCTGGTACTGGTACTCCCTGTATATGGCTCCACATTGATATGGTACTGGTACTCCCTGTATATAGCTCAACATTGATATGGTACTGGTACTCCCTGTATATAGCTCAACATTGATCTGGTACTGGTACTCCCTGTATATAGCTCAACATTGATATGGTACTGGTACTCCCTGTATATAGCTCAACATTGATCTGGTACTGGTACTCCCTGTATATAGCTCAACATTGATCTGGTACTGGTACTCCCTGTATATAGCTCCACATTGATCTGGTACTGGTACTCCCTGTATATAGCTCCACATTGATCTGGTACTGGTACTACATGTATATAGCTCCACATTGATATGGTACTGGTACTCCCTGTATATAGCTCCACATTGATCTGGTACTGGTACTCCCTGTATATAGCTCAACATTGATATGGTACTGGTACTCCCTGTATATAGCTCCACATTGATATGGTACTGGTACTCCCTGTATATAGCTCCACATTGATATGGCACTGGTACTCCCTGTATATACTGTAGCTCCATTCTTGTGTATTTTATTTTATTCCTCTTGTGTTACTATTTTTATTTTACTCTGCATCGTTGGAAAAGGCTCGTAAGCAGTAATTTCACGGTAAAGTTTGCACCAGTTGTATTCTGCACATTTGACAAATAACATTTGATTTGATTTGGAAATATCCTTTACATTAGCTACCAATAGCATCTTCACCACACTGAAAGAAGATTCCATCAATTCCCAACTTTTACCTATCTGTCTCTACTCCATGGTTGTCCAGTAGGATGATGTGGAAGCATCAGCAGGGATTTCTTTACTGTAGATATAAGGTCTGAGTTCTTAGTGTCACAACTGTCACAAACATCCTTTGGTCATGTTTTGAGATACCTTTGAAATGTGACAACGATGACTATTGTAGTTGGATTTATTTGACACTTCTTTACCCCTTTTCCATTTAACAGAATGGGAAGAAGAGAAAATAATGGGTGGCGTGGAATTGAGAAAATAAGTAGGTTTTGTAATGCTTAATGGGGCCCAGAGCAAAGCCCACTGTATGTGTAGGAGCCCTCCTCTCCTCCTCTTCCCTCGTCTGGCTGCATCAGAATGAGGCAAGCCTCATCAGACACTCTGCCATCCTCTGGTGTGATAGTGACAATACATGCACAATATTTCAATATAGGATAATACATGTATTCAATCCATGGCATTATACATACACAACAAAATCATACCGGAGATACCCCGGAAATTAACAGAATCGTAACATTTTGGACTGTGTTGCGGGAAATACATGTATGGTTATTTCTTGTGCCATTAAATTGCTTAGCCTGTTAGAGAGATTTAGCTGTTGATATATCTGCTGTTATAGCTACAGATTTAGCTGTTGATTTAGGTGCTGATTTACCTGCTGATTTATCTGCTCTTATAGCTGCTGATTTAGCTGTTGATTTAGCTGTGTCTCCACTAATTCTACATTTCTAGATTTCACTGACATTAGTTCCCTTATCTGTGAGTAATCAGTAGTGCTTAGGCCCAACTTTCATTAGGGAAGCCACTGGTTTATCCCCCTCTGAGTTTACTGAGAGGATAAACACAGTGGGTGAAGGGCACTGTTTGTCATAATGCAGTGGGATAATGCAGGCTACCTTGTAATGCTAATCAATGCAGGTCATGTAAACATACAATATCTGTATAAAAACACAATTATTTGTTCTTGTGTATATTGTTTTACTAAAGATATGAAATAATGATGTAATTTCACTCAATTTGTGAAAAGATACACCAAACCTGAGTGTGCTTGTTGTTGTTGTTGTTGTTGTTGTTGATGTTGTTGATGTTGTTGAGGTTGATGTTGTTGTTTTTGTTGGTGTTGTTGTTGTTGTTGTTGTTGTTGGTGTTGGTGTTGATGTTGTTGTTGTTGGTGTTGTTGTTGCTGTTGCTGTTGTTGTTGTTTTTGTTGTTGTTGTTGCTGCTGCTGTTGTTGTTTTTGTTGTTGTTGTTGCTGCTGATGTTGATGTTGATGTTGATGTTGTTGTTTTTGTTGTTGTTGTTGTTGTTGTTGCTGTTGGTGTTGGTGTTGATGTTGTTGTTGTTGGTGTTGGTGTTGGTGTTGGTGTTGGTGTTGTTGCTGTTGCTGTTGCTGTTGCTGTGGCTGTTGATGTTGTTGTTGATGTTGTTGGTGTTGTTGTTGTTGTTGTTGTTGTTGGTGTTGTTGTTGTTGTTGTTTTATTTTCATTAAAGCCGTTATTAGGCTGTCTTCTTGTGTGGTTTGTAAGGCTGACAGGGCCCACTGTGCAACACTACAATGGCGCTGACATGTTTGAAACAAGCACAGGCTGATGGGCCCACAAATACACACACAAACTCTCCACTCTCGCTCTCTCTCTCTCTCGCTCTCTCTCTCTCTCTCTCTCTCTCTCTCTCTCTCTCTCTCTCTCTCTCTCTCTCTCTCTCTTTCTCTCGCTCAGTACAGCACTCAATCACTCGTACAGCACCCCTCATAGGCTGTGCTAGCTACACCACACCATCTCTCTCTCCAAATGCCTATGGATTTCCCAGCATGCTCTATACCACCTCCCACACGGCTGTTGTCCTCACATTTCCTTTCAAGCATGGTCACAGTTGTTTTTGATATTTTCATCTGGCCGCCCGAGGATATTTATCTGCAAGAGTTTAATGTGGCGGTCAACTAACTGAAGCACTGCTGCTTTGTTTTTCAAACAGTAACAGTTGCAGGGCCAGAAACACCAGCATTAGCCTGGCTAATTATTGCACCCAGCTCCATCTCGCAAATATGCCTGTGAAAACCCAAACGATTAATGTGTGTAATTATATTGTAAATGCGTGGTAATTATACTTCTAAAGCACACTCACCTCCTCTCAGCCCCAAAGGCAGGTATATTCCACGCTGCCTGTTCCCCAATAGATTAGAGCTGTAGATTTCTCTGCCATGGAGAAAACAAATTAAGGACTGTCGCAGTATTCTTCAAATGTCTCCTCTCCTCTCTTTGTATTGTTTTCTTGTTGTTTTTTTCAGATGCGATTTCACAGAATGGGAGCATAAACATGTACACAATACTGCTGGGGACGGAGGAAATTCTCTTTCAAGGGACCATGGGAAATATATTTACCAGGTAGCTGAGTGGGACTGACTGTGTGTTTATGATTGTTCTCTGTGTTAAAATTTTTGTCTACGTAGGTATTTCTGTGTGAATTAATATTTCTGTACATTTTTTAATGTGTGTGTTTGTGTAACTGCATGAGCACGTCAGGGCTTCCGTTAGCCAGTAATAGCCGGCTTTTGACCAATAAAAAGAATGTAAAAGACGATAAATAAAATAGGGCGGGCAAATTGTTCGGGAGTAGAAGAAAAAATCCCATTGCAAAATAATACATTTTAGCCTTTTCATTGATGGAAATAACAGTCGATGGAAATACATTTGACTGGTCATGCGTGTTGGTCTATAGGTAATTAGCATAAAAGAGTGAACAGTATATTCATTTTGTATTTTATTTATCACACGCCTACAGCATACAGATACAGAGTCTTTGAGTGGAAAATCTGCTTTCAAGACAACTGGGAATTCTGAAAAATACGAGTTCCCGAGTTGAAATTCTGACATGGGTGACTGTTCATAACGATTTTTTCCAGTCAGAGCTTGTTTTTTTTACAGTTCGCAGTTGTCTTGAACGCACTGAAGTCGAAAGTCTGAGATTTCCGAGTTATTTTGAACACAGCATCGAACGGTAATGGAAGGCAGGCTTCATCAGCACTTCACACACCACTTTGCAATGGAGGCAGTATGCATTTTGAAAACATATACTTAATACATATTATTAAACATGTCTTACCTTGCTTCAAAGTAGCATATTAGATCTCCTCTCTTTCAACATTTCTAATGGATATTATCATCTCTGTCACATGAAACCACTCGCATGTGCAGTGCCCTTTTGACAATGGTGTTTTCCCGCTAATTGCATTATGGAACAAACATTTGTGCGTAGCCTACTGCCTTGTGCACATTGCTGAGCTTATTATGTGAAGAAATAATAGTTTATAAACATTTTTAAGCTAAACGTTCTGATCTGTTGCTTCAGACACATTGCTTTTAAATATATATATATATAGCTTAGGCCTACTGGTTTTATGAATTTGGGAACTATCGTCCCACAACTGTCCCAGAGTCAGTTTGGAATAGGCTATTTCTTTCTCGACAAGCTGATGAATAGAGTAGTTAGGTTAAACGTATCTACTATGGGGGATAGTAGATTGACATAGGCTAGTGATTCTGCTGTTTGTTTCTCGTTTAGTTGGCTGAGGAAAAGTAAATATTCAAAGTGCACATCAGAATTCCTTAAGAAGGGCCGCACATCATTGCATCATCGACTTGCATGTTCTGTTAATATGAATGACCATATTCTAAATGTGATTTATGTCATTCTGAGCACTGTGGGTGGATGCCCGAGTCATGTTATGCACCCAATGCATATGGGTCTGGTAAATTTCTCAAATGTCCGGCAAATTAAAATGTTGCTGGTCAAATGTCAAGCACCGCATTTTTCCTAATGGAAACCCTGGTGCACGTGTGTGTATTTGCGTGTTTGTGTGTGTGTGTATATCTGTCTACATGCTATTAGCATTGGGGAGGGGAGGCATCATTGCTACTTGAATAAACTAAACTGCTGTGCACTGGACTCATTAGGTGTCGCCTACTGTGATGCTTCATGAAGACATATGGGCAGAGACTAGCACTTGATGTGACTTCCTGCATCCTACTACCTCTGCTGCTTGTCACCCGCAATCTAACCCAGTCTAATCCCTGCTTTAATTTACTCCAGTCACAAGCCAAGCAGCAACTAACACTGTCCTCAGGGGTCCTCTCACTTGTGCTGCCGGTGACAAGGAATATGCAAAAGCACAGTTCCTCATCGGGCCGGCTGACAGGGAACAGTTCCGCCAGGGAACGAACCTCCAGTCTCCTCCCGCCCCTCAGCCTCTTTTAACGTCACTCACCACAGCACTTTGCCAGTTGCCAGTTGCAAACTATTCTTCGGAGACTGCTTTATTAACATGTGGATCCGAGGGACTATTAGGCCCAGACTGTTTGGCGGTGGATGGAGGAGCACGGAGGTTGCAGCTATTGATTGCTGATGAGATATTTTCATTTTCTTTTTTCTATCTTTGGCTGTCCTCTTCCGCCTTATTTTTCCCAGTCTTCTAATTTCCCCCGGCCAGGCAGGAATGGTAGGAGGAGAGAGAGAGCAGAGCAGGGAGAACAGAGGCAGAGCAGACCGGCAGTTGTTGGCGGTCAGAAGTAATTGCTATCAGTCTGTCATTAGGCTCCCAGTCTCTCTCTCTCCACAGGCCTGTGCTCAGCTTTGCTTACAAATAAGACACTTAGGAGACGAGTGGAATTTGCTCCCCCAAAGCTGTGATGTATTGGATTTTTTACGGTCTGAGCAGCTCCTCCAAACGCCTTTTCATTCCCTCTCGTCCTGAGAACCATTTTCTCTCTGTCCGCTCCGCTCTCTCTCTCTCTCTCTCGCTCCACTCTCCTCTCCGCCTTTCAGAGTATCATTTGCAATTTAATGCTCACCTGGGGTGAGCCTTGACAATAGACTCCACCGTGAAATGGTCTCGGCCCTGCCTGCATGCCTAATGAGGTTGATGTTGAGCTATTTAGGCCATTGTCTCTCTACAATATCTACTTAATGCAACTCCATGGGAGTGGATTGTTGGAACGGTTAAAGATTCTATTAAGTCTTTACAAAAGCCATTCCATTCTGCTGTCCTCTATATAGTAGCAGGGACACTTCAGCGGTTAGATTTCACCTTGTTGAAAAGGCTGTTGCTACAAAGTGTAGCAAGAAGGTGCAATGTTATATCAGAGGGGAAGTCTTTTGTACCGGTCCACTTTGAACGAAAGAAAGTAGAATCTTTGTAATTGTCGTGTATAAAGGAAGTAGAATCTTTGTAATTGTCGTGTATAAAGAAAGTAGAATCTTTGTAATTGTCGTGTATAAAGAAAGTAGAATCTTTGTAATTGTCGTGTATAAAAGAAGTAGAATCTTTGTAATTGTCGTGTATAAAGAATGTCGAATCTTTGTAATTGCCGTGTATAGAGAAAGTAGAATCTTTGTAATTGTTGTGTATAAAGGAAGTAGAATCTTTGTAATTGTCGTGGTCATTTCGTAAAAAATGAAAACTGATGACCGTTTCAGTGTAGTTTTTTTCTCCCAAAATATTTGAACAGATATGCTTAGTCTGGAGTTCATACTAATCATCACACAAAACGATATCATACAGCAGACATGGCAACACCGACTATTAATCAGAACAGAGCTCATGAACATAACCCATGACAGCTTTTGGAATCAGGAGGGGAAAAGTTGAAGGGGGTCCTCTTTGAGTGGAAAGCCCTCTTTGAGTGAGAAGCCCTATTTGAGTGAGAAGAACCTCTTTGAGTGAGAAGCACTTGATATGAAAACTGTGTTGTTGTGCTTTGTACCAGCCTGTGGGAGTTTTTAAACAAGCCCATATGGTGGTAGCCACCAGCTTTCGAGAAGGCGGGTGGGTTGGGAGGGTTAGCCAGGGCCAGGATTTCACACAGTCAGTATTGAGTGGGATTGAGGAGGCAAGCTCTTAAGCTGTCTTTTCAGGCACAGCAAAAGCCCTCCATCTGTCCACCCCTAAAACTGGGGGCGAGTTTACTCAGCTCCCTGTTGGCTGATTGGGCCTCCTGAAGCAGAAGTAACAGCATCAATAGTGTAAACCCTTGCTACTTGAGAGTATTACATTTCTTTTCATGCTTGACTTAATCAAAAGTGGGGATGTGAAATTTACACCTTTTTGATGTTCTTTTTTCCCCGCTGACTAAGAGAGGGCGATCTTAACCCATTTGATCTTCACAAGCGTCCCACTAAATGGCCAAATATGCCAAGCAGACGGAAGCAGACGGTTGGCAGTTGCCAGTTTGCGGCAGGGTCACTGTTGGAGCACTCCATGTGGTGGGGCAAGCACCTCACAGAAGGTTCCAGTCTTCACTGAGCCACGCCAAGATTCTGTCTGTCTGTCTGATGGTGTCCCACTGTCCCTCTTCCACCATCCATGAGGATAAGCCAAAAGCTAACCCAGCCAGTCCCAAGCTGACTCTCTGTGGTCCACCGGAGAGAGTGTGAGATGTCTGTCCACAGTGGAACATCATGATGAACGCCTGTTAACTGTGGCTTCCTAACAAAAACACACAGACCAGACAGCAACTGCCATCCAAGTACTGTGGCTTCATAACAACACACACACAGAGCAAACACCAACCACCAACCAGCCAAGTGTCATCATCTCTATGATGTTTATATTTGATGGCATTAACATGGCTAGCAGAGTCCATATCTACTCAGTATGCAAATCTGCATCACATGGATTGTGTTCTCTGGGTAATGTGGAGATCATGATTCCTATCAGCAGTAAGTAAATATATAACTATCTGATAGCAACGCTGTTTAGGCTTGCAAGTGAGAGAGAGAGAGAGAGAGAGAGAGTAAGAGAGAGAGACAGAGAGAGGGAGAGAGAGACTGGATTTGTGTGAAGAGTAAATGTTTTGACTGCAGTGTAACCTCTCTAAGCTGTACTTGGAGCTACATGGTGGAGACATGCGGATGTGTGGAGGCGACGTGGGGACGTATGAAGATTCGCCTCGACAGGGATCTGGAGAGCAGTTGTCTGGTAGCGTTGCATGGCAAGCGGTGCAAAGTGACAGTTGCTCTAAGAAGCCAGGCTTTATTGAGACTGTGGTAGAGTGTAGTGTCTCTCTGGAGCCTTTAGCCCATGCTAAGCCTAGGCTAAGACCCTGCAGCATCTGACGGTATGGCGGTGGGTGAACCAGGCCCAGGCTCCTGGCGCTGCCGGGCCCCGTGGAGCTCTGTTTGCACCTCTTAATGAAGCCGGGGGCCTGCGACACAGCCTGGTCCTCCGCCTGCCGCTCCACTTGCCAGGCCCTGCCCTTCCTCTCTCCCCAGGACCAACGTGGAGCCAGCCAACACTGCAGCCTTGCAGCACAGACCGGCAGCTCCATTAGTGCTTGTTTATTTCCCAGATATCCCCAACGCAGCAGCTACCCCGTTCCTTAGCCATCATGTCATGTGAAACACTTTTCCCCCCAGTAAACCGTTGTTGGTTATTCATTTCGGTCCAATTTTCTCACTCACTCGCTGTTGTAGGCCCCAACATGAAAAAAATCAGTTTGAGATAATTAAATGCTTGTGGCCCTGTGGAAAACAATGTTTTTTTGTGTGTTGAATATACTGTAAATTACCATTACTAGCTCCTCTGTTGCAAATGGGAGTGAAGGGTGTGGGTGTGGGGGGTGAGGGGTGTTACTTTTTGTCAGTATGAAAAGAAGGGGCCCCAGTCCAGGCAGCCAAAACCCTGCAGAGGAACTTGTCTGGGACCGTGATGTTCCGACAGCTCCACTGTGACAAGATACATAGTTTCCATTCAGCTCCAAGCTGCTTATTGGTTACTATAGTTTCACTAATGCCCAATTGAAGGCGATGCCTAATCTCAACAGAATGGGTTAAAAGGTGCCGATGTCCAGAGCCACAAAACCACATGTTGAGAGTCAAGGGACCAAGCCCCACAAAGCACAGCTCCCCCAGCTTTGATGTGCCCTATCTGGCGCTCGAGATTGAAGAGAGGAGAAGAATACACACTGGCCCCGCGGTTACAAACGCCTAGAAGGGCCCGCTGACAATGGCCGATGCTGAAGAGGGGGTCAGAGTTCTACAAAAGGGGTGGTGCATTGCAGAGCGAACCCCAAAATCATGACACCTCTCCTATTCCATAATTTACAACTCACTGGCTATTCCACTAGCTGTTCCTCTGGACTACTCCTCTTTATTCTAAATGCTGTGTGTCAGAGTTGTGAGTCCATGATGGGGGAGCGGGAGAAGGAGGGTCGGAATAAACAGTCAGGAAGAGAGAGGAGGAAAGAGAAGGAGGAGGAGGTGGGAGGAGGGAGTGGGGTGTGGGCTGAAGGGCGCTGCTCTGTTTAAGGCCTCTCACATCTCTAGCACACTGCTTCTCCTGGGGTAGTCCAGAGCAGAGGGGAGGGGGCCTAGGCCTGGGTCACTCACTGTTTCAATAGACTGCCTCTCAATACCCATGAGGAGTCATTGAAAAGCTAATATTGTTCAGCATATCCCAGGGATTATGTCTTATTGTGGCAACAAGTACGCAATACTGCAATGTTTATTTTTCATTTCTCTTTGTTGGGGCCTTTAATTGGTGCTCAGTGTGGAAACGTGGAGAGTTCATTAGCTCTGGTAACAACATGTGGGTCATGGGGATATGATTAAAATACTATTTTTGGAAACACTAAATAAATCTTTACATGGTCTTCTTTGGCATGACGTCGTGCTGCTGCTGACTTTGTGATTAGTTGACATAATTTCACCTAATCTACGAAGCTATTTTTGACATGAAATCTTCAACAAAATGAACATGCAAATTGAAATATAAGTTCATTTCTGGTGCACTACTATACAAACACATGGATTGTCTGATTATTTCGATTTAGAACAGATGATGTGAGAAGTCATTGAAGATGCATCTGTTCGTGACGTTTAGCTATGATGGCTGTTAGCATATGCACATACTGTATGTTTACACGCTCTCTCATTTATTAGGGGACTATATCAGAGGACTATATCACTTCTACATCAGCCATAAAAACAACTAATCAGATTAATCTCTCACTCTCCCGTCCATACAACATTACTATGGCTCCCCCCATTGTGTCGGTATATGGCAGAATTTAAATCAATTAAGTATGTAATTTGTAACAACTGCTCAGACTGGTTCAGGCCTAAACAATGGTAGTGGGATAACTGTCCTTTAGTGAAGCATCAATGGGCTTACATTGTGCTGAATTAGCTGGCATATTAATGACCAGCAGCAATACCCCTCCATTCTCCTCACTCAAATCTTCTTATGCAAATGGTTCATGAATCGTGGTTCAAAGCAGGTCCTTTTAAGTAAGTCCTACAGAGCTCTACACCCGATCCACAGGCAGCACACTGAGGCCCAGCCGGTTGGGAGAAAGGGAGAGAACACTGTATATAAACACAATATGACATTTGAAATGTCTTTATTCTTTAAGAACTTCTGAGTGTAATGTTTACTGTTAATTGTTATTGTTTACTAACTACTTCACTTGCTTTGGAAATGTTAACATACGTTTCCCATGCCAAGAAAGCCCTTAAATTTAAATTGAATTGAGAGAAAGTGACATGAGAAAAGTATCTCTTTCTTTCTTTCTTTCTTTCTTTCTTTCTTTCTTTCTTTCTTTCTTTCTTTCTTTCTTTCTTTCTTTCTTTCTTTCTTTCTTTCTTTCTTTCTTTCTTTCTTTCTTTCTTTCATTCTTTCTTTCTTTCTCTCTCTCTCTCTCTCTCTCTCTCTCTCTCTCTCTCTCTCTCTCTCTCTCTCTCTCTCTCTCTCTCTCTCTCTCTCTTTCTCCCTGTCTTTCTAACTGAACATGATCCAGTTAGCATTCACCCCTCTGCAGGTTACTGGAATGGTCGGGCCAAGGTGGGTAGGAGAGAATCTGAAGGCCCTGTAACATGCAGGGGGGGGGGAGTGTCAGGAGAAGGGCAGTGGCAAGGGTTAATCCCACCAATAGTGACGGTGTGTTCCAAATGTGGTGTTCAGCAGGGGGGAAAGCAGGACCCATCCAAGTTCATGCCCCGGCTTGAAAGAGAAAGAAAGACTACTGGGTTCTGAGTTTGGGGGGATGGAAATAATCCCTTCAGAATTTTGTTAAAGGGACGCTGGTCTTTTGTGTTGGCCAAGACAAATTTAAAAGGCGATGTCATAATGGTTGGATTGAAACGATATCTTTTGAACACAATAGATGTGGCTTCTTTCCATGGACAACTTCAGATCCTTTTGTCCCCATTATTGGGAAAGCTGTTTGGATACATGCATACACTCTGAATTAGAATAAGTTGTTGTAAGAATACCTTTTATAAAATATTGAACATGATCAAACACATTGCGCTCTCCTGAATGATGTCACTGTTGTGTGTGTGTGTGTGTGTGGGGGGGGGGTGCGACCTTCTGGTAATTATTAGTGTTCTTACATAATGAATGTTTCATACCAAGAACAGATTTATGGTTATGTTTTATCATTGCTATGGGGTTAACATGTACAACACTATTGAATACACTTTTTTTGCTGCAGTCTATGCCCCTATTTTTGTCAGGCAACATTTTCTGTATGATTCATGATTTTATTAGGATCCCCATTAGCCGATGCCAATGGCGACAGATAGTCTTCCTGGGCTCCGCACATAAGGAAAAACACATTACAGACACAAATACTTCACAGTTTACATACAGTACATTTAAAAACATGAACATAGACATTACAGACTTTAGTTTTGCTACAAATAATAATGTATTTTAATAACATCAACATGAAAAATACAGTGCCTATTACACTATTTGCAGTAAGACTTCCACAGTAACACATGTGGCATCGGCCTCAGTGTAAAATACAGTGCCTATTACACTATTTGCAGTAAGACTTCCACAGTAACACATGTGGCATCGGCCTCAGTGTGGCACTCCTTAGCACTCAGGCATTATGTTAGACCAACATTAGACATGCCGCAGCAGAAACACTTAAATAAACTGAAACAAATGTTCCGGTTGGCCCTCACCACTAAAAGCCCTCTTCTATTCAGGTGAAACGACTGTGTCTTTAAAATGCCTTCTACACTCATGTTTGTTTTCTTTAACTGCTTTGATTTACTTTGTTCATGACATCTGTGATATACATGTTGAATACGGGACTAAATATTCTCACAGGGTGGGAGTCAAAGGCTCCATTGTTACGGTGCCTGTACTGTGTACCTGTAGCTCTCTCCCATTTCCATTTGGAAGGGAAAGTACACGCTCTCTAAGTATTTAATATCATATAAGACTATCATTTATCATGGGCAGCAGCCTTCGTGTAGGAACAGCCTCTGTATACACTTCTTTACAATTCCTGACATCATGTGTTTGCTTGGCATTTCCCCAAAACTGTTGCCTGTGTGTCCAGAGGCTTAATAGCACATTTATCCACAAAGTTCACTATTCAACACATTGTTCACCTCCCAGGGAGTTGCCAATTAAATACAAAGCCTTAATTTATAAATCTAACTCCTTTCTGAGCACACATGATACCCATTTGAGAGGTATTATTTGTTGTTGTGGGATTTCTCATGGACTCGTTGGGACCGGGCCAAGGAAGGGTTCTGCAAGACAGGGTAGGAGAACAAAGGCCTAGGACTAACAGTACGGTGCAGTCAGAATGCTGATCTGGAACATCCCAAGGCATCACATTGCAAGGACCATGGCATCACAGGTCACAGCCTCTAGTAAAGGATATTGTTGAGTTGGGAAGGAAGTTCAGTCAATGCCTGTAGGTGAAATAGGAAGAAAGTCACTCAATATGGATATGAGGGGGAAAAAAATATTATTCATAGCTAGACTGCTGTTGCTACTTAATTTGGTCAGTGTAAGTACATATTTAACTTAACCTATTTGTAAGTTTATCACTTCCAGTTATGGCTCCCACTATCCTTCACCACCCTCCCTCCCTCCCTCCCTCCCTCCCTCCCTCCCTCCCTCCCTCCCTCCCTCCATTAGGGTGCTGGATGCTGCATGGTCTTCCTGTGAATTTCCCTTTCTTAAGATACTCATAATGGCAGTGTGAAGTCCCTAAGAGGGACTGTTTCACTGGGTGACAGATTCTCCCTGTCTGTCCGTGAATTTTCCCTTGCGATAATTTGTGCTGACGGGCTCCGTGGCTCCATGTGACGACATGGGGGCAATGGATGAAGGGAGAGGCGGGGGGGGGGGGGGGGGCGTCCCATCACCTGCCATCTCTGTGGCCCTGTTGACATCCCGGAGCCCCCCCTCGGTTGTTCCCCTCGCAGGCCCCCGTTCTCCGGCCCACTACTTTCATCTCTCTCTCCAGCAGGAGCTGTCTCCTCACTCGCAGCGCAACCAAATAATGGAGCTTGTCACAGGCCTTGTTGTTTCTTTTTTTCCAGAGTCTAAGAAAAATGCAAAGACTCCATTGTAGTCATTCATTTTCCCATCCTTTTTCCCGGGGCCTGTATGCTGGGGTTTGACCCATTTCATAAGGAGGACTGGCATGGAGGAGGAATTCCTTTTTTGCTTTTCAAGAAAGTGAATTCTTGATGTCACACTTTTGCTTTGTTGTGTGTGTCAGTGTGTCAGTGTGAGAGAGTGTGTTTGTGTGCGTGCGTGTGCATTTGTGCATGTGTGAGGGTGTGTGTGTACACATGTACTGTAGCCGTCTATACATGTTTGTCTATTGTGTTAATGAATTTGTGAATTTATTCACTGTGACAATATTTTGCTCATGCAGTGTGCTTCTGTTTATGACTGTCTGTTTGTGTGTATTGGTGTGTGTGTGTGTCCTGAGCGAGCGTGAGGCTTCCAGGTGAATCTCATCAGCTGAAGTGTCAGGGAGCTCATCAATCACCAGGCCTTGACAGCCATTTTTCCTGTGTCTGTTACAGATGTGAACATGCTTAATTATTTGTAGTGTAATTAGATCATGAAATGTCAGGAAATGTCAACGCGGCCTGGCAGCGCAGGGCAGGGCCCTGTGACAGGGAGGGAGCGATGGGAGCAAGTGTCAGTGGGAGCCCAGCAGAGGTGGGGGTAGCCGGGGTAGAGGGCAGGGGAGGGCTGAGGGTAGCTCCAGGCGGTCTGGAGGTCCACTGGACCTGCTGAAAGAACAGGAATGTGACTGACTGATAGCTAGCACAGTGGGAAACATCTTGTTTATGCTAGCAGGGAAATGGCTACTGAGTTTGTCATTATGTGTACCCATCAGTTCTTGTATGGACCCTGATTGAACTGAAAAGCACCATACATTGACCACAATATAGGCCAACTATCTGCAACCATGCTAAATATACTAGTTGGATAGGATATATGTTTTTTTCTCAGTTTGCGACATGCATTTGTGATGACTTGAACATTTTGATGACAAATTGACTGGGATTTCAGCCTGTGTATTGGGAGCCATCATCTCAGTATCTACATTCAGTGTCTGGTGTGACACGACAGCTCTGAACAAGCCTGCACAGGACGCCGCACAGTGCTTGTTATTCCGTGCCAGACTCTGCTATGATATTGTGTTGGAGGCTTGTAGAAACAAACCGTTCGGCCCTGACTGAGGAAACTCATCAATGGTTTTAGAAGAGACGAGAAGGAGGAAGCTCACGCTGTCTGTCTGTGGTAACCGTCATACTCTTATGAAATTCAGCTGTTATCTAGAATGTACCAGCTGTCCTTGCAACACAAAAAACTGTTATCTGGAATGTCCCAGCTGTCCTTGCAACACAAAAACTGCTGCCTTTTCCAGTCTTGATCCTGGTGTTTTGCTGTATGGAATGGGGATTGGGTGGGCTGGGTGAGCAGGGGCCTCGGGCCCCTGAGGTATGTCTGGAGGGACCCCCAGAAGGGCTCTGAAGGACAAGACTGGATGGGAGGAAAGCAGAAGGTTGACAGTCTAAGACTGGAGGCTGGTTGTCTGCGACTGGGCACGGTACTGGAAGACGGTGTGTGCGTGCGCGTGTGTGTGCGTGCATGAATCAGACATCAATAGACACTGGAGGTAGTCACAAAATAAACACACACAAATGCACTCGCGCCAACACACACACTATAGTACGGAGCATGTCAAGTGCATAAACAGACCAAAGCTAACCCTCCCATAACACCTGATAACCTAAGACTATGATAGATGATAGGTGGTGCTTTGAAGGTACTTTTGAAGTTCCTTTGTGCTTATCTAAATACAGCCTATAGAAATGCCCTTTGGGACACAAGCCCCTTTTTGCAGCACAGTCAATAACACACACCTAAACTTCCACAACGAATTAATGTACAGTATGTCAATATGTACTCACTGATCACTGGAAACATGGCTGTGCTAGTTAATTGTTTTTACATGTCTTGTATGTTTGAATGGAAGTGTGCGTACGTACACACATGCTTGGTGCCAGTGGCCATCGAAGGTGAGCATTTGCCCACTGCAGTTGGTTACGATGCCAAGCTGCAGTCAGGTCAAGACCCTGGTGAGGATGACGAGCATGCAGATGAGCTTCCCTGAGACGGTTTCTGACAGTTTGTGCAGAAATTCTTTGGTTGTGCAAACCCACAGTTTCATCAGCTGTCTGGGTGGCTGGTCTCAGACGACCTCGCAGGTAAAGAAGCCAGATGTGGAGTTCCTGGGCATACATGGTTACACGTGGCCTGCGGTTGTGAGGCCAGTTCGACGTACTGCCAATTTCTCTAAATCAACATTTGAGGCGGTTTATGGTAGAGAAATGAACATTACATTCTCTGGCAACATTCCTGCTGTCAGCATGCCAATTGCACGCTCCCTCAAAACTTGAGATGTGACAAAATAGCACATTTTAGAGTGGCTTTTTATTCTCTCCAGCACAAGGTGCATCTGTGTAATGATCATGCTGTTTAATCATCTTCTTGATATGCCACACCTGTCAGGTGGATGGATTATTTTGGCAAAGGAGAAATGCTCACTAACAGGAATATAAAGAAATATGTGCACAGAATTTGACAGAAATAAGCTTTTTGTGCGGATGGAACATTTCTGGGATCTTTTATTTCAACTCATGAAACATGGGACCAACACTTTACATGTTGCATTTATATTTTTGTTCAGTATAAGTATGCAAAATGCTTTGTGTGTAGAGTTGCTGCTTCAGAGTGCTGTACAGTATGCCCTTTGACTGTTTGTATATCCATGATTGTTCTCAGTTAATTTGGTGTCTTTATCTTGCATTAGGCTCAGTGTTGATCCTCTTGGTCTGTAGCTGTGTGCTCTGTAGAGGCCTCAGGTTGCAGGGCCCAGCCTCAGCTGCCTCACTAAACCACTTAACTCAACTAATGAATTAGCCTATTAATCCGAGCAGGACCCTCTCCTGATCCTAAGTACATGTGTATACTAGGAGAATGACACTTTGACCTCTATCCCTGAGGGGCTATTTCAACCATCCTCACACCGGAACATTAAATAAATACAATTTCAGGGGCATATTAATTCCACACATGCCCCATCCATAAGTAATTAGTTATGCTTACTGTATAGTTGTGGTGTACCGCGGGTACAGTGTGTGTGTTCACTTTTTGTATGTGTGTGTTTTAATCCATTTAAACCGAGTCCAATCTAGCCCTTTTTCTCTCAATCTAGTCTGCCTGCCTTATCTGTAGCTGCTGGCCACAAAAATCATTTGAGGTTGAGTGAAATGAGTGAAAATAATGTGGAAATATCAAGTGCATCTTTTTTTGCTGCCCCATTTATTCCATCCACTTCCATTGAGCTTTATCACACCCAACACATCTCAACACATCGCCTTCCTCTTTTATTTTTACTTAGATTTTATTTATGCCCACTCCAGCTTTTCAATTTCTGACAGATTGAAGTACCCGTATTTAACCGGTTTATTCATCAGTGCCTGCAGGGACAGGGACAGGCAGAGACTGCTGTTCCACCGTTCCAGTCAATAAAAACGAGAGAGAGAGAGAGCTTCTCTCCTCTTCCTAGGCAGGGACCTCTTCTTCTGTCTTCCCCCCTTCCCTTTGTGTGCAAAGTGGCAGCCGTGAATTTAATCGAGGGAGAATGTTGTGATTACTTAATGGTTTCCCAGGCAGCCATGGACTGGGAGAATTAAATTCTGCATCTGCTTTCCAAGGCGTTAATCTCCTCTCCTCACATTCCGCCTGTTATGATGTGCACACAGGAGATAATGTTTAAACCGACTAAAGCAGAGTAAACCAGTGCAGGCTGTTATTGGCTTTATAATTACATAATTAACTTTTTGTCTATAATCGTTACGGAGGTAATGGCGCTGATAAAACAGGGGGCCTCTGCCGAGCGAAAGGAAACCAAATCAAAAATCCATAGAATGCCTTTAAGAGTCTATGAGGCTGAATCACAGAGGATAGAGAGAGAGAGAGAGAGAGAGAGAGAGAGAGAGAGAGAGAGAGAGAGAGAGAAAAGAGAGAGAGAGAGAGAGAGAGAGAGAGAGAGAGGGAGAGGGAGAGGGAGAGGGAGAGGGAAAGAGAGAGAGAGAGAGAGAAAGAGAGATAGTGAGAATGAGAGAGATAGAGATAGTGAGAGAGACAGAGAGAAAGAAAGAAAGAAAAGAGAGAAAGAGAGAGCGAGAAAGAGAGAGCGAGATAGAGAGCGAGAGAGAGAGCAAGAGGGAGAGGGAGAGGGAAAGAGAAAGAGAGAGAGAGAAAGAGAGAGAGAGAGAGAGAGAGAGGGAGAGAACAATAAATTATTTTTTATTTTCTCTTCCCTTGTTCTCCATCCTTATTCTCTTTTTGAGCGGTAAACAAATGTTTTTTGAAGCCAGGCAGCCAGTGTGGCCGGCAGGCAGAGTGTGTGTGTTATCTGAATGAGAGGAGGCTCAGCAGCTGGCCAGAGCAGCAGGAGGAGTATTGGGCTCTGCCAGGTGCATGGCAAGAGAGGAGGCCAAACACAGCCGTAAATTACACCTGCCCACCCAACACAACCAACACCGCTCTATTGTAGTGCGACTGAGGCGATTGACCCACCCCACCCGCCAGCTCCAAACGAATTCCATTTCCAACACAGCCAGGTCCCCCCGCCTTCCTCCTAATTTCTAATTTACATTTTGATCATATATGTCTGAAAAATGATATCGTAAAAAAGATGAATGTACTAATTACTACTTCCTCTTATCTCTGCCTCCCCCAGCGTCTCACTCCTCTGGACCGCTGCCCCGCACCATGTAAGTATGTCACTTATTTCATCATGACAGGCGTAATGTATTCACAAAAGTGCTGCCATAAATACAGGCGTTCAGGTTGGCCACCTCACACCCCACACCGAGGGCCTCGCAGCACTGTGGTTCAGTTCCGTCCATGCCGGCTCAAATGAATGGAGAATTGACAAACATTTCCCGGGCCAAATTACCCCCGTTGTCACTGTGAAATTAGGTTCTTGACCCAGCCTCTGATGCATGCTTATATTTCTACATATTTTCCCCATTGATTTTCATGCATGGCGCGCAGCAGTGAGCTTATGGGCCTAGGAGAGAGGGGGTTAGGAGTATTTTAATACACCTGTGAAATGAGTCTGTACTTGGCATAAATATGCTAAAGTAGAGCTGTCACAGCACTCTGAGTGATATCCCTCCACCTTTCACCGACCACTGAGCGAGAGGCAGGAAGGAGGATAACTGACTTTCACCTATGAGGGATCGGGGACCATATGGGCTTACGCTCATTCTTGCCACTGGCAGTTAACAAATAGGCTTATTAACAGTTCAGAGGGGAAGGACATCAGCAAGGTTATGCAACTCTGCTTTACATCCCATTTAGAATAGAATAGAGGAGAGATATGGAATGAGATTCTGGTTGTATTGTGTTCCGCTTACAGCACTAGGACTATTCTGATTGGTCAAGCTGTCTCTCTAATGTCTAGCCATTCAGTGTGATGGCCCTACTGCAATGTTATGAGTCTCATCACCTTGGTTTGAACTTGTAGTATGACTGTGAATGTCCTTTTTTGCATTACTTAACCAATGGCATAGCTGTGAATACTGAGTCCAGTATACATGGCAGAAGGGGTCAGAAGATGGCCTATGCTCCTCAAGCATTTCAAAGACCTAAGTATTTGAGCTAGTATCTGTGACTCTCTTGCCCAATGAAATTGTGTTTGGAATTAGTTTTTGTGTTTATCTTGTGTTGTAATAGTATGTGCTTCTGCCATGTCTTGGTGTGTGTCTCTGGTGATCTATGTGGGATATAGACACTGGGTCAGCAGTAAAGTGTCTGTTGTGAGAACTGACCTTGTGACTTCTACTCAGACCCCAATAACCTCCCCTCTGAGTCCAGCATAGTCAATGGTCAATCATATAATGCTAACCATGCTAACACTAGCACTAGCCCTAACCCCAACCTTTTTGCTGCCAACGGCTCCCAAGCCCAGCTCACTGCCACTAGCCCACATTATGACTAATCTCCAAAGAGCAGCAACATATTTATGTCTGTTGGGGTCAAAAACATGGTGAAAACAAGTTGGTAAACAATAGTATTTCTACAGTAGCCTAATTGACACTAAGTAATCTCCTGTTGACAGATTTTTTACATTTTATTGCCAGAACTTATGTACTATATTTGTACTTTCCTGCCAGTTCTTGACCATTGTAACACCATTTGCCAGAATGCAGCAGCCATTACTCTTAACCACTTAAGGATCGGACCCTTTTTTAAAACATTTTGCCTAAAATGACATACCCAAATCTAACTGCCTGTAGCTCAGGACCTGAAGCAAGGATATGCATATTATTGATACCATTTGAAAGGAAACACTTTGAAGTTTTTTGAAATGGGAAATGAATGTAGGAGAATATAACACATTAGATCTGGTAAAATATAATACAAAGAAAATGTGTTTTTTTTTTGTTTGTTTTTCACACTATCTTTGAAATGCAAGAGAAAGGAGATAATATTACTTAGGAGTCCAGAAGCAATTTAGATTTTGACCACTAGAATACAGCAGTTTATGTGCAAGGTTTTAGACATATACAATGAACCATTGCATTACTGTTCAAAATGTTGTATCAAGACTGCCCAAATCTGCCTATTAGTTTATTGATACATTTTCAAGTACAAAACTGTGCACACTCCCCAAACAATAGCATGGTATTATTTCACTGAAATAGCTTCTGTAAATTGGACAGGGCACTTAGATTAACAAGAATGTAAGCTTTCTGCCCATATAAGATATGTCTATGTCCTGGGAAATGTTCTTGTTACCTACAACGTCATGCTAATCACATTAGCACACGTTAGCTCAAGCGTCCTGAGGGCGGGACACAATTCTGTAGAGGTTAAACCAACCTTTGGGTGCCGTCTACCATGGCACCCTTCACTTTATCACAGCTGACAGTTTTAATACTCATCACTGCATCCTGTATCAAAAGGTTGTCTGGTCCTCATTAAAGTCCCGTAGATCATTTCATTACTCCCTTTTTGTTTACAAAGCTCTACTACACATGCTTCTGTATAAAAACATGATGTACCAAACCAGTTCAGAGGGTTGGATGAATCTTGAGGTTCCTCAGGTCTCCACCGAATTAGGTAAATCCCCTTTTAGTTTTAATGCGCCTCACTGCTGGAACAATTGACTAAACTCTTTAGAACTAGATGTTCTGGTGCCACTCGGGCGTTTTAAAGTATTTATTGAGGACCAAGTAGCTGATTAATGTAGCTGTTTTTCTGACATGTGTCGTGTCAGTAATTTGTATTTATTTTTATACAATGGGTGGGTCTAATCCTGAATGCTGATTGGTAAATTCCAGCGAGTGTATTGTATTTGATTGTTGTGTTACTGTGATCATGGTACCCTTATGAATGAGACCCTGGTCTCAATAGGTTTTCCTTGAATAAATAATGAATAAATGCATCAAAAACAAAATGTGTATATATATATATAGTATATATACGCACTGTTGAGTATTTATTGCTATTCCATGCCCTGAACTGAATTGACTTATTGACTTATTTCCTTATGACCTATCCTGAATAAAGTGTATATTTTTTCCAAACTTTAAACTTTGAAAGCAAGTGCGGTTTGGCATGAAAACAAGCCCTTTCCTTAGAAATGCTGCACTTTACGTGTAGACCCATTACCCTTTGCTGTCACTTTTGGCATTTGTTTTCTGTTGTGTATTTTTAAGACACAAAGGTACCAGCTATCTCTTTCTGGCTATAAAACCTTGTGTGAAACGCTTTGCTTAACCTGCTGACACAGTGGAAGCACTTAACCCTTTCCCCTTTCTTCAGTCTACTGAGGCTCTGACTACCTTTCCATTTGAAATCCATAATGAGGGATGCCAATGACCAAAGGTGTGTGTGTGTGTGTGTGTGCATTCCTGTGTATATGTGGCTTTGACAGTGAGGCATCTCTCCCTTTAACCTCCTAAATTCCAGGAACCCCAGTCCCAGACCTGTTGAAAGAGCACTAGTGGCCTTTGGTGGGGGTGGTGGTAGAAGGGGTCCACACTGACCCAGAGCGGGGCTGCCCTGGGGGGCTTGGTTCTGGGAGACTGAGCCACTGAGCCTCCCCTCCCTTGGTAAATGAAGGCCTGGAGGGCATGCGGCCAGCGGGCCACCTGGCCAGGGAAGGAGCGGGACAGGGGAGCAGGCGTGATTAATGCCCTGTGTTTAGGGTGCCGTCATCAGGAGGGAGACGGACGAGGGCTCAGCATGATGGATGAGGGCTGGACAAGGGGCTGATAAGACATGGCCCATGAATCTGTTCTACATCATCGGCTCCTTTGATCACTGACAGAAGTTCAGAGATGGGCCTGTGCATCTGTCCAAACAAACAGAAAATCCTTCCCCTACTATCCATCCCAGGCCCCTCCCCTTCTGCTACACACATCCCAACCCCCCTCCCCACTGGCCCTGGCTCTCAGGTTAACACTCAGTCACCTACAGTGGAAGAAGGGAGGGAGGGAGGGAGAGAGAGAGGGGGAGAGAGAGAGAGAGAGAGAGAGAGAGAGAGAGAGAGAGAGAGAGAGAGAGAGAGAGAGAGAGAGAGAGAGAGAGAGAGAGAGAGAGAGAGAGAGAGAGAGAGAGAGACAGAGACAGAGACAGAGACAGAGACAGAGAGAAAGATACATACCCATACCCATACACCCGCAAGGCCTGCTTTGGAGCATGTGAACCGTGGCGTTGTGGTTTAAAGCCCCCCAAAAGGAGCCCACTCCTCTGCAATGACAGATTCGGCAGATAAGAGATGATCCATGAAAGCCGATCGGTGTGCTGACAGCGGGAGAGGGGGCTTTGCCCCGGCTGATGGACCGGGTGTATTACTGGGGGCAGACGCAGCTGTCAGGGCCAAACAGCCAGAACCTCTATCCACTCTGTGCCATACCGCCACACTGACGTCACGCCGAGGCCTCACTGAGTCACTCTACCCTGCTCAGCTCCTGTTCCTGCTCTGCTTCCTCAAGTCACTGAACACAACACTGTTTGCATGCCAGCGACTTAGCAATTCACTCTCAAAGCCACGCACTTCCTCAATTTTGATCTGGTGACATTGCCTGACAGGTGTTGAAGCGGACTGTAATTTATTGACGGGAGTCAGTGAATGTTGGGGTTTGAAGTGAAGGAATGTGATTTGATTTATGGTACTAGGAACATGAATTGGATTCATCAAATGCAATGAGTAAAACCTACATCATGGAGAGCCTTTGAGTTGGTCTCTAGACAGACAGACGGATGGAGGGACGTACAGACAGTATGCACAGTATAGGGAATAGGATCCAGTGAGTAGAACAGCAGACTTTCATGTAGTGCCCCCACTGAACACACGTCCACACAGAACTAATTTCATATCCTATCATATCCTCCAAAGAAATTACTCCACATACCAAGGGGAGAAGAAAAGGAGTGTGGAAAATTCCCTTAAGCAAATGAAAGGCAATAATAAGCTATTTAATTTCTACTTGAAATTATTTTATGCTCAACAGATACACTCTGGGTCCTTACTGCTATTTAATGTATTACTCTAACCAAATTATATTAATCTATTTTCAGAGAAAAATGTCCACATCCTCATTTAAACTAAGTGGGGACCATCTTTTAACTTCATACAGTCGACATGCTAATTAGAGAACTAACGGGTCCCTCCTTTTATTTCAGATTTCATTTAAAACTGTGATCTCCTTAATGCCTATCCGCTTCATTTAAATATGGAATTATTTTACATATATGTGGTTTTAAGTGTGTCATCCACGCTACATAAGCCTGTGATTAAAATGGTTTGTTTTTTCAAATTTGAACAAAGATATAACGGCTACTTTCTAAGAAGCATTAAAACTACATTAAATTAATTTGGATCTGTCCAATTAAGTCTGTCATTGTCTCATTTGGTCTTGAATATGGTGTTTGTCTGCTCTGGTCCTGTCTTAGATCTCATTTGGCTCATCTCTCTCTCTCTCTCTCTCTCTCTCTCTCTCTCTCTCTCTCTCTCTCTCTCTCTCTCTCTCTCTCTCTCTCTCTCTCTCTCTCTCTCTCTCTCCCAGCCCTACATTAAAGCCAGGGTGAACACATGACAAGATGGGTGACCTTTTAATGAAAATGTCAGTGTTACTGTAGTGTGGAGAGGCTAAGCAGTGTTTCAGACACTAACCACGGTCTCCATGACACCTGAGCCTTCTGCAGACTATGTTATATAGTCCATGACAGCTCATGATGTCTCTGTCTCCATCTGCCTCCATCTGCTTCCATCTGCCTCCAGCACTCTCTCTCGCTCTCTCTCTCTCTCTCTCTCTCTCTCTCTCTCTCTAGCTCTCTGACCTCGTGGCAACAGTGTTTGAGACCTTGTCAGACCTCCTAAGTCCACTTTCATGGCATTTTATTTTCCCGATGACAACTAGCCCTGTGACTCTCTGAAGCAGGTGCCACACTGCCACACACTGCCACATACACAACGTTTATCTCTACCTACCTCTCCATTTTGTCATCTTTTGTCTCCTGGTTGGTGTATTTTTAGTAGTGTGTGGCAGTGAAAAGGCATCAAGGCGAAGGTGTACTTTAAGAAACCTGACAACCTGACGTCTGGCTCTATTTGATGTGTTGCAGATCAAAGCCTCACTGTGGGCACTGCTAATTAGAAGTCCACTGTAGTGATTATGTCTCTGCATGATTACCCCACAATGGCACTGCTGTTATCACATCACTCTGTTTATTCTAATTTGATTTGACTAGATGATGTCCCCCTTTTTATACCTCTCTCTCTCTCTCTCTCTCTCTCTCTCTCTCTCTCTCTCTCATCATTTGTAAGCATTAACACTCTCTCTCTCTCTCTCTCTCTCTCTCTGCCGTCAGCACGTCCCCAATAAAACTGTCAAGTGTGCGACTGCTCGTAGTCTAAGGATGACATTTAAAAGGCTACAACATGAGTGACAGTGCACTCACAGAGGGAGGGAACGAGAGAGGGAGGGAGGGAGGGAGGGAGGGAGGTGCCCGTGTTAATGCTTACAAATGACTAACGTGTCCCCCAGCAGGTGCCTCGGTCAGACAAACTGGATAGATATTGAGATTTCTCAGAGTACAGCAGCATGTGAAATGAAACCCAACTGTTTCTAATGCGTTGTGGCTCTCTATGACAGGCACCATTGGCCTATCTCTCCCATCACATACATGCATGGACACACACACACACGCACTCACACACAGACACAGACACACATACACTGTTTCTAATGTGTTGTGGCTCTGACAGACTGTGTTGTGGCTCTGACGCTATAACATGCCCTGTTGGGTAGGTGTTACAGGGTGAACACTCTCTCCCATCTCACCGCCATGCTGATTGTCCAGTGTGTTTCAGTAAAGAGGTTAACACTTCCTGTCTATCCTAATTCACACAGGCCTGCCAGGCTGCAAACAGACACATGCTCATGTATCCTATGTGAAATTACAGCTATGGAAAAGGCCTACTGTTTGCAATACAAAATGTATAGATTAAGGTTGCAAAACTACCGGTAGTTTACCAAAGTTACCGAAATCTTAAGTATTTTAGGTAATTAACAGAAAGTCTATGGCAATCTACCGTAACTTTGGTAATTTATAGTTGAAAAAAACAAAAAATGTCTTCATGTATAGTATAAATATTTTATATCTGTGTCCATATTGTCCAAGAGTTTCTAGCAGATAGACCATATGGTTCAAGAGACAATAGACTAATTATTGAAAAAAGCATCTAATCAACAATGGCATTATTTTCAATTAACTCTGCTACTCTTCCAATTATTGACGTTTTTCACAACCGCCACCAGTTCGATTCCAAAACACTGACAACAAACATAGTACAAAAAAATATATATACAGTAAAAAAAGGATATTACATGCTGAAACCCTCATATTAAGCACCAATGGTATTCACTAAGTTGATGGTTAATATTTATGAGAATGTTATACAGTTTTGTCATCCTTCTAATTTAATCATTTAAAGTATCATGTTTTCGATAGATAGATGGATAGATAGATAGATAGATAGATAGATAGATAGATAGATAGATAGATAGATAGATAGATAGATAGATAGATAGATAGATAGATAGATAGATAGATAGATAGATAGATAGATAGATAGATAGATAGATAGATAGATAGATAGATAGATAGATAGATAGATAGATAGATAGATAGATAGATAGATAGATAGATAGATAGATAGATAGATAGATAGATAGATAGATAGATAGATAGATAGATAGATAGATAGATAGATAGATAGATAGATAGATAGATAGATAGATAGATAGGCAGGCAGGCAGGCAGGCAGGCATGCAGGGAGGCAGGCAGGCAGGCAGGCAGGCAGGCAGGCAGGCAGGCAGGCAGGCAGGCAGGCAGGCAGGCAGGCAGGCAGGCAGGCAGACAGACAGACAGACAGACAGACAGACAGACAGACAGACAGACAGACAGACAGACAGACAGACAGACAGACAGACAGACAGACAGACAGACAGACAGACAGACAGACAGACAGACAGACAGACAGACAGACAGACAGACAGACAGTAAGCATACTATATACAGGGTCAGTTCCAGTACAATATTTACAATGTTAAGGGATACTGGAGTGATAGAGGTACATACTGTATGTATAGGGGTAAGGTGACTAGGCATCAGGATGTATGATAAACAGAGCAGAAGCAGCATACATGATGATTTAATGTGAGTGGGTGGGTGTAGAGTCAATATAAAAGTATGTGTGTGTGAGCAAATGATGGAGTGAGTGTTTGTATGTGTGTTGGAGTATCAGTGTGCGTAGAGTGTAATGTCCTGTGAGTGTGCAATAAGAATAAAATACAAAGGTCATCTCAGATAGTCTGTGTTGCCATTTTCTTTAGCTATTTAGTTGTATATTTCATATATTTTGTGATAAGGCCACACAGAGGGCCAGAGGTAATTACAGACATCTTAAGTACCCAAAAGGGCCACTAGATGTCTTGTGATAGATTACATAAAAGCCTTGGAAAGATACCAAAAATTCTAGTAGTTTACTGGTAGTGTGAACGTTTCCAGTAATATACCTCCCTTTGCAACCCTAGTACAGATAAGGTATGATATGTGATGGTACTGCACAGTAACTTGCTAAGTGAAGAAAATGGATCATGCCATAGTCAATGCATGTTCTACCTCTTCACAAACACAGCCAGAGACGCACAGGCCCTGACAACACAAGCTCCTCTGAGACCCAACTCCAGCAAGCCCCCAGTCAGACCCAATCAAAAAGGCTCTGGGCCCAAGGTCAAGGGTCGTGTCACAACCCTCACATATGGCGCCATCAAAAGAGAGACTGGACAGCCATAAAAACACAGTTCCAGTCCCACAAAACAACGCAAAACTAATGAAGGCCCATGTCAGGGTTCAGTCAGAGTCCTCCTAAAGGAGTTATGTCTGGGACCAACAGTGTCGAGGACTGTCAAGCTTTTTGTCAGCTATCTAGGAATAGAATAGCAAGATGTAGTTTTTTTGTAAATAAGAATGGATCAGCTCCTGCTACTTTCACATTGCTACTTTCACAAGCTGTCATCCAAAAAGCTTTTGATACTTCTTAGTCATACTTTTTGTTTCATTTTATGTCACATACTGTATGGACAATTTTTTGGGTGTACAGGAAATCAGAAACTTAGATTAGAAATAACTATCAGAGGTATTTCATGGTCAGAACCTACATAATACAGTCACATACCTAAAAATGCCTAAATCAAACAGGGAGTTAAAAATACCAACTCAGAAAATACTTCCAAGTTTCCAGTAAAGTATTTAATTTTTTGGAATGGAGGAGTGCCACAAGGGAGGAGTGCCAGGTCTCTATGCCACACCCTTTATTTTTTTTAATCTGTCTGTGGGGGCCGTCCCCACCCCTGGGGAGGAGAGAGAGGACAACCCCACCCTGGCTTCTGAGTCCAGGGAAGGCTGTCTGCGTGCGTCATGCACAGCGTGTCCAGTGGCTGAGCCCAGGGAACACATCCTCTTATCAGACAATGGGGCTGGATGGGCCTGGAAACCCATGGAAGGCCTTCACAGCAGGACTCCCTCTACGCACACACACACATACAAACGAGCGCACACGCACACAGACAGCATGAATCCCTCTCCACAGTGGACAGGAAACTCCGCCAGCCGACCCAGTGCCCCCCACATACCACATACACCCCACAGGAAAAGAAGTTCATAGAGCCAGCCTGCGCCACTGTCCGTTTAATGTAGGAATAGAACAAGCTTCCTACTGCTACTGGCACTGGTACAGTAGCTACACAATCAGCCGGTATCACTGTCTGTCTACAGTAGGAATAAAGTGTTTCCTACTTTTCACAGAGCCAGTCTGCACCACTGTGTACTGTAGGACTACGGTAGGAATAGAGCAAGCTACTTACTGATTCTTGTAGTGGTGCACATTTAGCCCACAATGTACACTTGTAAAATTATAATCTTTTGCATGTTAACCAGGAGTTGGAACCGGTCCAAGGAACAGAGCAGAAAACCGCAAAAGAACAGATAACCGCAAAATAAAAACATTTTTCTAGGAGCAGAATCACAACCAAGTGATTTGTGAACCGTTTAACAACGTTATTTTATGCTCCGGGCATTTTTTTCCAGTCCCACAAAAATTCCCAAAAAACTCCTATGCAAAGCCCTCACTGTGTCACTCCAAAACGTATTCCAGTATCTGCCTGCCAGCTGGACATCTTTGCCAGTGTGTGGGTAGGCTAGCTGCCCCTCCCCCTCAAAAGCATAATCTAGTAGCCTACTGACGTTACAAGCCTGATTCTGAAATTAGTGAGAGAGATTTATATTCAGAGAAGAATGGAAGAAGAACTAAACTTTTCAATGGTAGTTAAGGATACTATAGTTATTATTGAAAGGTAAGCTCTATGTGTAAAATTCTGGTGCCACACTGCACACACAAGCTTGTTAGCTAGCTAGCTAGCTAGCTGGTCCAACGTTAAGCCAACTCTGAAATTCAAAGGCATTCAAAGATTCATAGAAGCAGCGCCTCCATAGGAATAATTATGTGGGCCTAATTCAGATAATGTATGCCATAACAACAAGATGCCCAGCGCTTCAAGCCAAGCTTCCTCCTCCACCCTCTCTCTCCCCACCATTTCAGTCACATCTCGTGCCCTACACTCGTCTGTCCAACGCATGTAAATAGTTTGCTAGCTTCATAACAAGCTTCTCTATTCACACTGATTGGTGAAGTAATTTAATGTTAAAAAAATATATATATATTTCAGGGTTCAAACCGTCGGAACAGTGGAGCGGACAATATATTTTATTTTTGTTCTGTTCAAAATGAAACGATTGGAAAATAATTTGCGTTCCAACCCCTCATACAAAATCCTAAATTCACATGTCTCAAACCATTAGTCCACTCAAGTGGAAAAAACTAAACCTCTAGATTTGTTATTACTCAGAGAACACCTAACAGCACCAGCAACCAGAGTAAACCATTTCTCTATTTCTGCTGTATTTCCTGGTACAGTGCTATGGTATTGACAGTAGGTCTCTGAGACATCTTACCAGGGCCATGATAAGAGCCCCCAGCCACAGTAAAACACACCCAGTTCATTGTGGCGGTGTGGCGATGAAAGGGACCCTTTAAATTGCCCATGTCTCCAGGCGTCACTGGGAGTTCAACAAGATTAGATATGGGACAGTTTCCTTTAAGCTTTTATTCAACCTTTGTTTGCTGTGGATGGATGTGACCCGCATGGACAGAGTGTAAAAGTGGTATTTCATGTTGAGCACAGTTTTTGTGCTTGTACACTCACACACGCACACACGCCACACACACAGCCCCTGCTTGCTTGTATGTAATACACCCCGGCCTGTAGGATTCACACCTATTGTCTGTCTGTCTGAATGCCCAGACAGACAGACAGACAGACAGACAGACAGACAGACAGACAGACAGACAGACAGACAGACAGACAGACAGACAGAAAGACAGACAGACAGACAGACAGACAGACAGACAGACAGACAGACAGACAGACAGACAGACAGACAGACAGACAGACAGACAGACAGACAGACAGACAGACAGACAGACAGACAGACTGGTCCATTTGGCTTGCAGATGGCCCTCCTGGTAGAGGAGGGTGTAATTGGTGCAGCACCATGGCAGTGTGTGGCCTTCGAGCTGGGGGAAACAACGTTTTTGGACAGGGTGAATGAGAAAAGGAGAAGGCTCTTGGCTCAATGACGGTTTGTGGAAGATAATCGAGGCCCTCAAATGCTGTTGCCATATGTTGCGTGTGTTTTTATAGTAGCTGTATGTCTTTGTGTGTAGCTGCAGGGTCACATGGGTCTTTGTGTGCTGTGTGTCACAGTGTGACACTGCCATTGTGGATGTGTGCTGACAGCCGGTGGCATGGCTGCAGACAGAGGGCTTGTACTAGTTGTGTTAACACTGGGGGGACACAATAATCTGCTCGTTGTAAAGCAGGTAGTTTCATCCAGACAAAACCATTATTGTCTCCACATGGTAATGAGGACAGGGAGGGGCAGAAAAATAGATTTAGAGGAGGACGGCTGGAGCCTGTTGGAAATGGAAGGAGCGAGGGAGGGAGGGAGGGAGGGAGGGAAAAGAGGAGGAGGGAGGGATGAGGGAGGAAGGGAGGGGTTTGTTCTCTTGCATCACTGAACACTGAAGAGTTTTCTTAAATCGTCACAATACAAATTAGCTCGGGCCAAAGAAAGGAAGCTACTGAAAAAACAGATGACAAGCCTGCAAGATTTAAGTCGCTCGCACAATAGTGTCTTCTGTACTAAACCCCCTCCTCTTCTCCCCCTCATCACCCCTCCTTTGCACCAGATCACGACAGAACACAAAAAACGAAAGAAAAAAAGACCACCAAAACGAAGAGAACAGGAGTGTTGGTCTCCTCTAATGAGTCAGGCCAAGATGTGAGTCAATACAGCAATTCATTAACAAATCAAAGTCCCCAGGGCCTGAGTGGCAGCATGGCTGTGTTTGAGAAAACCCTCCTCCAGAATGGACCCCCATATGCTGCAGGTCAGGGGGATGCCCCTCTCTGCACTGTTTACCATTCAGCGTACACACACGGCAGTTAAGGTCACCGCTATCTGACGCCGCTCTCCTTACACAAAACCCAATTTCCATATGGTCCATGAACATGGATATGCTGTGGTCCCTGCCACACTACTTCCCACGCCCCCTCCCCCCTCCAACCACGTACCCCCTTCCTAGTCTCCCTTATTGGATGGGGTTGGTATGAATAACAGTGTGCTGGGGATTTTGGGGCGTTGTTGCCGGGGTTAGTCACCCTACCAAGTCAAGTGCTTGCTCTAAATACTGTGCTCGTCATTCCAATTTAAGCCATATCACTTTTCCCTTCCTCTTTTAATTTTTTCTCTCTCTCTCTCTCTCTCTCTCTCTTTACCCCCCACCACTTTCTCCATCCTCATCCCACTTCTAGAATCTCCCTCCCATGGCTTCCCCCTATCTCCCCCTATCTCCCCTTCTCTCCGCCTTCTCTCCCCCTATCTCCCCTTCTCTCCCCCTTCTCTCCCCCTTCGCTCCCCCTTCTTTCCCCCTATCTCCCCTTCTCTCCCCCTTCTCTCCCCCTTCTCTCCCCTTCTTTACCCTTCTGTCCCCTTCTCTCCCCCTTCTCTCCCCCTTCTCTCCCCTTCTTTCACCTTCTCTCCTCCTCTTTCTCTCTCTCTCCCTCGCTCTATAACGCACCTTTCACAGAGCAGTAGCAATAGCAGCTGTAGCAGCAGTGGTGCTGGTGTCAGTCCATAAGAACGTGAGGGCAGTACTGATGGC